>JASPKP010001743.1:15000-17500 GCA_030674155.1 Stramonita haemastoma | reverse complement strand
GTTGTGGTTGTTGTTGTTGTTGTTGGTGGTGGTGGTGATGGTGGTGGTGGTGTGCATGCGTGCGTGCGAGTTTGTGGAATGTCTGTATCCAACACACATGAACACATTTTGTAATTTGTTCTCTTCTGATAAAAAGGCGTTATTGAAACTTAGCAAATTTATAGTCGAGAGTAAAGTTGCATGACATTGTTGAAAAGGTTGACTACATTTTTATTTCTGTCACATGCAATATTGTAAACGTTTTTGTTAACGCAAAGTATATATATGTTGCAGTTGATTTGTTAACTGAAATCCTCCATGCCCCAAGAGATGAATTAAATCTTGAATCTTGTGCGTGTGTGTGATGTAATCAGGTACTGACATACTTTCCCTGGGCAAGTGATTGGACCAGTAATGAATCACATTCATCCCAGCGCCTGTATTCTTTGTCGTCTCTCTTTTCACCACACTGATCTTTCACATGTGTAATTGGTTTCTGAAGGTAAAAAGTACACCAGCACTGAGGCTTCATCAGAAAACTGATAGTTATACTACTATAGTTAATTAAAAGCATTTGCATTTTCCTTTTAAACTAAGCATAAGAGCGCAATATGTTGATTACAAAAAAACAACAACACCCAAATGCCATTCCTATGATTCAGAGGCGATTTTACTTTGACTTCAAATTTGTTCCGTTTTGTTTTTTTGGTGTGGATTATCTGAAACTGAAACTATCAAATCTTTAAAGCTGTCATCAGGGGCAGTTTGGATGGTCTGCTCATGTTTGTTTCCTTATCCAAATACAAAATAAGATACAATTAAAATAGTTACAAAAAAAAAAAAAAGACTTGTTTAGTTTTATACTTTGTGTGTGTGTGTGTGTGTGTGTGTGTGTGTGTGTGTTGTGTGTAAGTGTGAGCAAGTGAGTGAGTGAGAGTGAGAGGAGAGAGAGAGAGAGAGAGAGAGAGAGAGAGGAGAGAGAGAGAGAGAGAGAGAGAGTGCGTGTGTGTGTGTGTGTGCGTTTCCCCCATCAAGTGATCTTTTTTCTGTTTTGAGTATGGTTGGTGGATATAAAGTACGTGTGTGGGTATGTGTAGGTGCTGTTTAAAATTTTTGTTGAAAGGCCATTTGTATTATTCATATGTACAGATTGAAAATTTTGACTTATGTCAACAAGGTATCGTATAGTGATTTAAAAAAAACAAACAAAAAAACAAACATAATTGCCGTCTTGTTTTTAAGAATAAGTTCAAGAGATAGTGTAAGCTTTTCTTTTTCACCTACCCATATACTCCTCACCCACTTTGACATGCAATGTTTGAAGTATGCACATGGATATATGCACATGCAGGCATGCACACGCACACACACTTTCTCTCACTCACTCACTCACACACACACACACACACACACACACACACACACACACACACACACACACACACACACACACACACACACACACACACAGCAACACAAGTAAGGAAAGGAAACAAAAAGTGTTATTGCACTTTTTCTTCAGGCATACACGCACGTATTTATAAGTAAATAGCCATACACTCAAAACAGTACAGTACAACTGCAACAACACACCATTCTTAACAATTTGGTCAATAAAGCAAAGAGAAGAGAAGAGAAGAGAGAGGAATCACCAAAAATGACACTGAACATAACAGATTATTATACACATTATGATACATATTTTTCAAGCTTTGTGAGCCGACTCACAAAACAAATACCACATTATACTGTACATTTCCACACCATGCCTACAAAATCATTAAATCACAAGGAAACAAACAGCCATGGGTGTTTGACAGAAGACTAGTTTTTTCTAAACCTGATTAATCTTTTCAAAAGATGAGCAAGAGTGGGGGAGAAAAAAACACACCACAGAACAGTCACAGCATGCATTAAGAGAAGGGTTGTTGTGTAACTGTATCAAACATGTGAACATAGTAGTATGACCTCATACTCGGAATGTGAAACAGTCCTACCCAGTATCCTTATTGCAATGAATGGAGGAAGAAGAGAAAAAAAAGAAACAATGGAGAGAGAGAGAGAGAGAGAGAGAGAGAGAGAGAGAGAGAGAGAGAGAGAGAGAGAGAGAGGAGAGAGGAGAGAGAGGAGAGGGGGGGGGGGGAGAGAGAGAGAGAGAGGAGAGGAGAGAGAGGGAGAGAGAGAGAGAGGAGGGGAGAGAGAGAGAGAGAGAGAGAGAGGAGAGAGAGAGAGAGAGGAGAGAGAGAGAGAGAGAGAGAGAGAGAGAGAGAGAGAGGGGGGGGAGGAGAGAGAGAGGGGAGAGAGAGAGAGAGAGAGAGAGAGAGAGAGAGAGAGAAGAGAGAGAGAGAGAGAGAGAGAGAGAGAGAGAGAGAGAGAGAAGAAAGAGAGAGAGAGAGAGAGAGAGAGAGAGAGAGAGAGAGAGAGAGAGAGAGGCAGAGAGGCAGAGAGGCAGAGAGACAGAGAGAGACAGAGAGAAGAAGAAGAAGAAGAAGGACAGGAGAGTATGCGAGTATGAAACGAG
>JASPKP010001743.1:5000-10000 GCA_030674155.1 Stramonita haemastoma | reverse complement strand
AAAAAAATATGAACACGGAAATAGTCACACAACACCACAGCAACCACCAAATTCTACAAAGGCATAGTTTCCAAATTAACATTAAGAAATTACACCAAGAAATTTATACAGAGAAGAAAATGTCTCTCCAATATACATGGGACAGAAGCAAAAGAGAAGAGGTTTCAAAGGTCGGAGAAGAACAAGGAATGTTTTACTCAATATCTTTTGTTGTTAGCATTGACCCTTACCGCTTCAGTGATTCCTGTGCTTCAGTTGCAAAGTTTACTGGTTTTATTTATTTGATACACAATGCAAAGGTTATCAACACATTTACCATTTTATGTTGAATATCTTAGGTTCCATAATACTCTCTCTCTCTCCTCTCTCACTCTCTCTCTCTCTCTCTCTCTCTCTCTCTCTCTCTCATACACACACACTCACAGTCAACACACACACACACACACACACACAACACACACACACACACACACACACACACACACACACACACACACACCTTGACCTCACATATGAATAAAGAGCAAACTTTAAAAAAAAAAGGAGAAAATTATTAAGAAACCCATGCAAGTGAAAACGCAAGAATGAAAATAATAAAGAACAAAAACAACATCTACAGATAACAAATCAGAAAAAAAAAATTAACAAAAATAAAGCTCCAACTAAACCTCATAACAGAACAGGAAACTGGAGCTGAACTTTCTTAAAAGATAACAGAATAGAGAAGAAAAGAACAACAACAAAAAAAAGGATAAATAAATCAAAAGTGAAGACTTTTTTGCTATTTTCTGATGTTGTACGCAGTGTGATCTAAAATTTGCTTCTTTTTTTTTCAACAATCAATCTATTCTGATTCAGCATCAACAGAATACTACTAATTAGTAGTCCTTACAGTTAATTTTATTCAACTTGTTTCTTCTTTTATCTTGCTTCTTTAAAAACAGCTCTGGTGTGTGTAAGTGTGTTTTGTGTGTGTTGGTGTGTGTGTGTGTGTGTGTGTGTGTGTGTGTGTGTGTGTGTGTGTGTGTGTGGTTTTAAGTGTGTTGTGTGTGTGTGTTGTGTGTAAGTGTTGTGTGTGTTGTGTGTGGTGTGTGTTTGTGTGTGTGTGTGTGTGTAAGTGTGGGTGTGTGTGTGGTGTGTGTGTGTGTGTGTGTGTGTGTGTGTGTGTAAGTTTAAGGTGTGTTGTGTGTGTGTGGTGTGTGTGTGTGTTTTGGGGTGTGTGTGTGTGAGTGTGTGTGTGTGTGTGTAAGTGTAAGTGGTGTGTGTGTGTGTGGTGTGTGTGTGTGTGTGTGTGTGTAAGTGGTGTGTGTGTGTGTTGTGTGCGTGTCGTGTGTGTGTGTGTGTGTGTGTGTGTGTGTGATGAGTGAGTTGTGCGTTGGTGGTGTTTTCAAATCTTTTTTAAAAAAGGGTATAAAACATCCATGGCACCCTAGGGTTTTCAGAAAACCAAGGATATTAAATTGTAACATAATCCACATCTGTTGTTTTGTGAAAAAACAGAGAAAGCCAAAAAAAACAGGATCTCTATTTTGATCTTTTGGAGTATGAGTGTCAAGCCATTACTTCTTTTTTGCCTATTTTTTTAAAAAAAACAACCCCAAACCCCCAACTACTTACGTGATCTAGCATAGACCAGAAATCTGAACGTGAACTTGAAATTCAAAATGGTTTTAAAAGCGATGAGAATAAAACTGGGTTCTGAACAGAAAATTCAATTCTTTAAAAAATACCTGACACCCAACACCCATTCAAACACTTGATACCAACACCCTTTTCCTCACCTTTTCCCTTGTCGAATTGTTTGTTCTTTTTTTTTACTTTTGTTGTTGTTTCACTGGGTTTCTCTTTATGTTTTCGTTCTTGTTTTGTTTAAACTGCAATTGAAAAAAAAAAAAAAAAAAAAAAAAGCAAGCAAAGTATACCCCCATGCTAGGCCATTTCAAGGCAACTGACATCCCTGCTACTGTCATTGCTCTCTCCCTGACCAGGTATTCCGTTATTCATGAATTTGGCAAAACCAAAGGGGAGGAGGAAAACTGAAAGTCAGATCAATTTTTATTCATGGGAAAGAAATTCAAAGTAAAAAAACAACAGACCCCAACAAAAAAAAAAGAAAAAAAAGAAAAAAAAAGGAGGAAAAGAATTATAAAAGAAAAAGGGATAATATTAAAAAGGGAAGGGAAAAAAAAAAAAAAAAAAAAGGATAGTGAACTTTAGACAGTAAAGCGAAAAAGATTTACATAAAAAAAACTACCATCAGATCTAACTTGCATGTTTTCAAGTTTTTTTTCTCTCTTTCTATATGGTACACAACACACCATGCACACACAAACCAGGCACCATAAACCACACAACAACATACAACACACATGCATCACACACTGGCACGCACCACACACAACCCCACCACACACACACCAAAAACACACAAAATACAACAACAACACACACACACACTCATAATAGATATAAAAGATGTAACTGTAAATACGCACATGCATGTATAACAAACCCATCATGAATGTAGCCATCAAAAGGAAATTGATTTTGATCTGATGTTTGCTAATATATGATCAATAAAAAAGAAAAAAAAAATCATTAAACTACAAGAAAATGTTATCATAACACTAAAAACAGGAATACATAGCAAAAAGCCAGCACTCCCACCACCCACCCCCACACATGTGCAGAAATTCGTGCGTCTATGATACTCAAAGAAGAATCAAAAACAATCCATTATATGATACAGATCAAGATACACACCACACACCACACACCTTGAACACACACACAAATTGAACACACACACAAATTTGAACACACACACAACACACACCCACAACAACCACACACACACACACAACACACCTACCTCCTAATAAACGCATACAAGAACTTATCATGATCAGACAAGACAAGCTCCCCCACACAAACATTGCGACTTCAGACATACATACAAACACATGGACGACAGACAGACAGACAGACAAGAAAAAAAAACAAAACACTTCTTTTCCTAGTCCTATATATGAATGAAAACTGCTAAAGAACTCAGCTTTTATATAACAAATTTCTGATTGACTGTGTGCCCCATTGAACACAAAAAAGCCTTTACTCAAACACTCAGTTTTTAAAAATTTAAAAAATCCCAAAAGAAATAAAGAAAGAAAGAAAAAAAAGTACAATAAAACTGAAAAAAAAAACAATGAAAAAAGGCAGAAGATGGAACGGAAAAACTATTTCTCAAAGGGTGAAAAATCATTTTGAAGGATGAAGATGAATAAACTATTTCTTGCAGAACCCATAAGAAAGACTGATGGTCAAATAAATTCTGGCACCAAACTTGGACAAACAGTGTCCACAAAGACTTGTTTCCAAATAATTTCCTGCTTTTGTGAATTAATTTAACATAGAATTAATAACAGGTTCTGAAAGGACACGTTTTTTTTTACAAAAAACACACAGCTGCTCTGGAAAAAGACCTCGCTTCCCCATTCAAAGTTCTTTCGATATCAACTGTTGCCTTAAAAACAACAACAAAAAACAGCGTTCCAAAAAACCCGCTGAAAAGTCGTGTTTATAGTCAGCAAAACCAGAACAGAAAGCTCACTTGTCGTACGTGAATCGCAAAATTTTCCTTGAATACCACAACAGCTCACAAAAAAAAAAGCAGCCACAAAAAAAGGTGCAGACACTTAAACTGAAGGAGTAAAAGGTGAAAAAGAGACAAACTGCAGCACCTTACAACAGGTAGAAAGAAACGGACGATCACCAAAAAAATGTTCACTCTGAATATTCCGACAAGAAAAAAAACACACCTATGATAAAGCACTCCTAGCCTACACCACAACAGTCCGTGAAGTATCAGCAACCACAACAGTCACACAACACATAGACATACAAATTTGACAAGCCCGGATCAACGACGCAGCCGACAGGAGGACTTAACCGCCGAGCCTTGCTCTGGTATTTGAAGCCTTTTTGGTGTCCTTTTGGGGTTTCTATGTGCCCCAAAACTGCTTCCACGTTGTACTCTATCCGGTAATCATCTCTCCCTGAAATACAAACAAGACAAGATGATAGGTTCGTAACACTCTTCACCACAAAAATTCACAGAACCTTCAAACAAGTTGCAAAAATGTACTGAGAGCCATTTTCCAAGTTCAAGAATAGATTCGTATACAAAGGCCATACTTTTGTGCTACTTCTCCAAACTTCAAGAGGGCAGTGATCTTACAAAGCACAGCCCATTTTTGGCATACACTCAGCCCATTTTGGACATGCCAGTACAGCCCTTTTTGGACATCACAGTACAGCCCATTTTGGACAGGCACAGTACAGCCCATTTTGGACATGCTATGAGGGTCAGAGTGCTGCCATGTCATGAAAGACTGCCGCCCGGGGGCAAAATGGGAGGGCAAGGACGACAAGGAAGACCATGACTTTCTGATAGAGAACATTGTGAGTGGTGGAGTTTGTCAAAAGATGAAAATCTTCTACAGAAGGACCAAGAAAAAGAAAGAAGGGGGATGGGGACGTGACGGGGGGCGGCATCAGCAGCTACCACAAAGATGGTCTTCAATTTAACGTTTTTTCCATTTACGTGATCCAGTATACCATCAACCACAAGAATGACGTCCCCAAGGTTTTCCATGGCCACTACATTTGTATCTGCATTTCTCCTCCCGTAAAATTGTGATTTTACTAACATCAGGGGCTGGTTACATCTGTAGTTTTTTACTCCCCCCCTTCCTAACTAATTTAAACATAAACTAAGTGACATATCATTCATCTATAGCCCTGCGACCATGAAGGCCAGCCTGTCTGGGATTCACCACCTAAGATTTAAATTTGTCTTCATGGTCTTAAACCCTTTAAACTTGGGTTATATCCCCCCCTCCCCCCCCAACTAAACTTTTAAACCCCAAAAAAACAAGGAATTCATGTGGGTTACAAACCATACATGAATTTATGGGTTCCAAAAAAAGGCAACAAAAAAC
>JASPKP010001742.1:22500-26665 GCA_030674155.1 Stramonita haemastoma | reverse complement strand
AAAAAATATTGGGTAGGCGCTGCATTGTGGCGACGCGCTCTCCGGGGAGAGCATCCCGAATTTCACGCAGAGAAATCTGCTGTGACATAAAGTGGTATAAAATAAATAAAAATAAAAATAACAATCCCTCATCCGTCTAGCTCTGTGACTGAGCTAACACTGTCGTTTTAGTAGGGGCTTTAGCAGGTGGTGTCCTGCGTATGTTAGCTCAGAACAGGCACCACTGAACACCGCCAAAGTGATCCAGCAGTAGTGCAGGGCCCCTCTGGCTTGTGTCCGAAGGTGGCATGACATTGACAAGACTCCCTGTGGTCTTCCGACCCTGAGGATGAGACATAACACACGAATCTGGGTATGGCTGGGTCGGTGAGGTTGAAATGAGCGGCGTAGGAACAGCAGGACAGGAACATCACAGAAGATGAGGCAGCAAATAAAACAACAAAAACCTCCTTGTTCTCTTGGGATAAATAAGCCTTGTGGAATGATGTTGTCTGAAGCTTGCCTGCTCCGAATATAACAACCTTTTTTTTCGTTCCTCGGCTAGAGCTCCGAGGTTCACCAAAGGTGAGGTTTTGCGTATGCGACCGTTTTTGCCCACCATGAAGGTAGCTGCATTCCCACCGGGGATGTGTGCTGGGTATGTTCGTGTTTCCGTAATCCACTTGAAAGCCGACATGAATTACAGGATGTTTAACGTGATTATTTGATCTTCTACATATGTTAATATTTGTACGGAGGGAGTTAAAGAAGTTGGAATGCAGCTACCTTCGTGGTAAGAAAAATCGGTCGCATACACAAAATGTCACCATTGATGAACCTCAGAGTTTTAGACGAGGAACGAAAAAAAAAAAAAAACTTTTAACCCACAGAACCCCCCGCCATCTAACGGGATGTATGTTGATTGATGAAGACTACCAAATGATGGGGAGATAAATAAATGTTGTGATTTATCGGCCCTGTCTCAGTTTACTGTTTATGTGCACATCCGGTTCAGAATGTCACCATCTTCATTACTGTGAGGGTAATGGGAGGAGCATGCGCTTGAGTGCCACGAGTGTGTTCCAGTTAGAGGCTTCATTATACTTCCCTGTGTTGGGACCGTTATCGGTATTATTTTCTTTGGGGCCCATCTATGATATTGTATCTTGGTGCTTTGGTTTACATCCAAGTTTTTAAAAAATGATGAATAAACGCTATACCATTTTCCACTTACAACACCTGATGCCATGCTATGCAGACCCGTTAGCTGAGACTATGATCAAGGTCCTGGGTACAAACAATTGCTATTTGTTTTGAGCACAGTGGCCGAATAAAGCCATCCCTTTTTCCCCGCAGTGTGTGTAGACATGTAATTTGTTCACTTTTTTGTGAACGGTTGCATGCGCTTGACTAATTTGAATGCAGAAGGGCTTTGATTTCTTTTACTGCTTTTTTTGTTTTGTTTATGGTTTTTTTTTATTTGTTTTGGGGTTGTTAGGGGGGGGGTTGTTTGTTTTGTTTTGTGGGGTTTTGTTTGTTGTTGTTGTTGTTGTTGTTTTTGGGGGGTCCTCGGCTAAAAACCCCGAGTTTTAACCAATTGGTGAGATTTTGCGAATGCAACCATTTACCCAGCATTTAAGGTAGCCGCATTCCGATTTTTAGGGATATTGTCTAAAACACACCAGTATGCATGCAGTTTTGGTTTGTTTTTTTTTTTTGTGTTTTCTGTTGTTTTTTTTTGGGGGGACGGGGGGTCATTCTATTCTTTTCGGCGTGAATGGTATAATCTTCCGAAAGGAAGAACAGGTATTAGAATGTGCACAAAATGTTCTGCAGGCGTTCACGATTGAGGCCTCGGTTTGAAGTCCCATCTGAAGGACCTTCGGGGGCGTAGAATCAGTACTGATGTTAACTCCAGGGGGGGAAAAAATCCCCTTGAGTGGGCGTCTCAGTGGTGCCTCGAACCTGGCCTATCAAATTGCTAGCGCAACGCTCTAACCACTAGGCTACCCCCCCCCCTCCCCCCCCCCCTCCTCCCAACAGAGATTCAAACCCACACCCTTAGTCACTCTCATGTCAGAGTATGAGATCGATTATCGAACCATTAGACTACTCCTGCCCTCCCTCCCTCACACTTAAATTAACCCCCTTTCTCTAATAGTTCATTCCAACTATGTTCAACCCCATACATCTTTAATTCATTGGGAAAAGCTCTATGGTGTGGTGAGGTGTGGGGTGGTGGGGTGGGGGGGGTGGGGGGGAGGAAGGGTGGGGGTGGGGTGGGGTGGGGTAGGGTGTGGTAGGGGTGGGGTGGGGTGTGGTGTGGTGTGGTGTGGTGTGGGTGGGTGTGGTGTGGTGTGGTGTGGTGTGGTGTGGTGTGGTGTGGCGTGGTGTGACGTGACGTGACGTGGTGTGGTGTGGTGTGGTGTGGCGTGGCGTGGCGTGGCGTGATGTGGTGTGGTGTGGTGTGGTGTGGTGTGGTGTGGTGTGGTGTGGTGTGGTGTGGTGTGGTGTGGTGTGGTGTGGTGTGGTGTGCACGTGTAATATTGTCACGCTGAGCAAAAAATATGCACAGCAAAACAAAAAGGTTTACAATATTTCCATGAAAAAATAAACCAAAATTGTCAGTCCTCAAAAGATTTGTAACCCAGCACCTCTGTAATAAATCATCGATCTGTCTGTTCCGTTACCCCCCTCCCCCCTCCCTTCTCTGTCTGTCTGTCTGTCTGTCTGTCTGTCTGTCTCTCTCTCTCTCTCTCTCTCTCTCTCTCTCTCTCTCTCCTCTCTCCCTCTCTCTCTCTCTCTCTCTCTTCTCTCTCTCTCTCTCTCTTCTCTCTCTCTCTCTCTCTCTCTCTCTCTCTCTCTCTCTCTCTCTCCTCTCTCTCTCTCTCTCTCTCTCTCTCTCTCTCTCTCTCTCTCTCTCTCTCTCTCTCTCTCCCTTTCTCACTGTACCCTACCATAACATGTCATTCCATACTATACAAGACCATACCCACGCCATACCATATTATACCATGCCATACTATACCATACCGTACCATACCACATCATTATACCATACCATGCTATTCCATACTATACTATACTATACTATACTATACTATACTATACTATACTATACTATACTATACTATACTATACTATACTATATACTATACTATACTATACTATACTATACTATACCATGCCAAACCATACCATGCCATACCATACCATGCCATACAATACCATGCCATGCCATACCATGCCATACCATACCATACCATACAACGCCTAATCATTATGGCTCATCATACCATACCATACCACATCACTATACCACACCATTCCATGCCACACATATACCATACCATACCATACCAGGTATACCGTATCACATGTACATCATGATAACACACCATAATATACCACACGGTATCATGCCATACCACATCACTATACCACACCATACCATACCACATCACTATACCATACCATTCCATGCCACACACATACCATACCATACCATACCAGGGTATACCATATCACATGTACATCATGATAACACACCATAATATACCACACCGTATCATGCCATACCGCATCACTTACCACACCATACCATACCACATCACTATACCACACCATACCATACCACATCACTTATACCATACCATTCCATACCACATCACTATACCACACCATACCATACCACATCACTATACCAAACCATTCCATACCACATCACTATACCACACCATACCATACCACATCACTATACCATACCATTCCATACCACATCACTATACCATACCATTCCATACCACATCACCACACCATACCATTCCATACCACATCACTATACCACACCATACCATACCACATCACTATACCATACCATTCCATACCTCATCATTATACCACACCATACCATACCACATCACCACACCATACCATACCATACCACATCACTATACCACACCATACCATACCACATCACTATACCACACCATACCATACCACATCACTATACCACACCATACCATACCACATCACTATACCACACCATGCCATACCACATCACCATACCATACCACATCACCATACCATACCACATCACCATACCATACCATACCACATCACTATACCACACCATACCATACCACATCGCTATACCATACCATTCCATGCCACACACATACCATAC
>JASPKP010001741.1:12500-26678 GCA_030674155.1 Stramonita haemastoma | reverse complement strand
TGTGTTGTTGTGTGTGTGTGTGTGTGGGTGTGGGGTGTGTGTGTGTGTGTGTGTGTGTGTGTGTGTGTGTGTGTGTGTGTGTGTGTGTGTGTGGTATTAATCAATAAAATTTTTTTCCAGAGGTAATTTGGTAAGCATCGATTTTTTTTTTCCATCAAGCATCTATCAAGAAAAGAAAAAAAATAAAAAAACAAAAAAAAATAAAATAAAAGAAAAGAAAACAACCCCCAAAAAAAACAAAGCAGAAAACCCCTAGCAAACAATAAACCCAAACAAAAGAAAAAAAAGGGGGAAAAAAAAACAAACAAATAAAAAAAAACAACAAAATTTCCCAAACATTAATTAGCTAACAGTGTGTGTGTGTGTGTGTGTGTTGTTGTGTGGGGTGTGTGTGTGTGTGTGTGGTGTGTGTGGGGTTTTGGTGTGTGGTGTGTGTGTGTGTGTGTGTTTTTTTTTAGTGTGTGTGATTGAAAAGACAAAGACGACCGCGACGCAAAGGGACGCGAGCGATTGATGTTTGATGATGGTGATGGTTTTGTGGCAACGACGACGACGGGATGTTGATGTTGATGATAGATGAAAAATGGAAAAAAAAAAAAAACTTAAAATAAAAAACATTATCTTTAAATAAAAAACAATGGCCTAACAATAATCCCACCCCCACCCACCCCAATATTAATGATGCTACATATTATTACTACTTTTTAATTACTACTACTACTACTCCCATACTACATACTTACTATACTACTACTACTTTTTCTCTTTTTTACTCTGCTGCTGCTGTTTTATGCTTTTTGCTGCTGATTGTTATAGTAGTTTTTAATTAAAGACATGTTAATGTTAATAATGAATTGTTAAAAATGGACGACGACGACGTACTATACAATACTATTACTACTATACTTTAACGACGATGATGATGATGATGAGTGACGACGACGACGATAATAATAATAATAATAAAATAATAATAATAATAATAATATAATAATAATGTAATAGTAATAGAAAAAATAATAATAATTAAAAAAATAATAATAATAAAAAATAATATAATATAATTTAAATGCCGATGTGGTTGTTTTTTTTTAGTTACTTTCATTTTCTTTTGTTTTTATTTCTCTTAGCATGGCGAGATTTTACATGTTTAGCGCTTTTTTTTTTTTTTTTTTTTTTTTTCTTCAGCAGGATTTGATTCGGTTAGAAAAAAAAATAGGGACTAAAACCACTGGGCAAGAAAAAACAATAAAACGATAAAGACTTTCAATCCAAGGTCCCTTTCCTGGTTTATTTTTGAAACCTTTAGTCTTGGCTAATAGACACAACAAAAATGAAGATAATGATGATAATAAAATAATAATAACGAAACGTTCACTTTTTAAGGCGTTTTGGCAAAGGCTTCCCCTGGGGAGACCCCGTCCCCAAAGCTTGTTTTCCTTTAAACGAAAAAAAAAAAACCCCGATAGGCCTATTAAAAAATGCGAGGATGGAAAGCCGGGAAGACCGCAGTATGAAGGGTTGAATTTATCTACCCTCGCTTGGATCCAAAGTCCCAGTGGAAGAGGAAAAACCCACAGGTGGGGAAATGGGATTCTATGGTTCCAGATGAAACTAATTTTTTCGTTTTCGGCGGTTACAATCCCCTAGGGGAATTTAAACCAAGGGCCCCCAAAGTTCTTGACGAACTTGGAAGTTCAAATTCTCGACCAAAAAGTGGGTGAAAATCGTAACTGTAGGGTGTTCAAACACATGTGCATGTCATGTGGTCATGCAAGGCTCAAAACTGTTGTATTTGGTGGGACCTTTATCCTTTCGGCCAAAGGAATGGCAATGAAGTTTATGTTTTAATTTGGCCAGGGTACGAATATCCCAGGTTAAAACCCAAAACAAACGTCATAAAACCCTGTTCGTTGTCATCGGGTTGTCCAGTATTCCGGTTGGGCATCTGGTGAAAAATCTAAAAGGGAGGCGAACTATCGATGGGACAGACTTTTTGCGACTGTGGATGACGATGAAAATAGACCACGAAGGTTTGGACAGGTTATTTTTTGTCAAAATGTACTTTTCGGTGGAGCAATGGTTTTCGCAAACCCCATCGCGATCTGTATGGCTGGATTTGGAGCCATGCAGGGAGAAGACCCCCCGAGGGGGACTTGCCTGAAGGTCTTTTAAAAAAGAAATCTACGAGACGCAGAAAATCAGGGGTAATTTGTCCCTGCCTGCCCGTCTTTATCAATTTTATTACATGTTTAAATTTGAACGTATTTCAAGGATTACAAGGAAGAATGTCGTGAGTAGCTTTCAAGTTCATGTGCTTTATTGCCTTTATTATATATTGAACCGTCCCTGTGTGCTGCGTTTTTTTACATAAAGCCTTTTTGTCTTTTTCCCCAGGGCACTCAGGGGTGATGACCCCTGGTTTTTCGTTTCAAAATGGGTTTAAATTTTAATTTAAAAAAAGGGTTCCTCCTTCGTTTTAAAAAAGTCCTGTAAAATCGGTTTATCCTCCAGGTATTGAAAAGTGCTTAATTATATTTTTGCCATAGACTAAGGCTACACCTAGAAACCCCTGGATTTTGACCCGTCAATTTTGGGGGCCAGGTGAAAAATGCTGCTGGCGAATTACTTGGCATCACTGATGATGGCTGGGTGGCCATATTGAGGGGCCGGCCCGTTTTTTTTTTAAACCCCGTCGTTTCGCGTTGAGCGACCTTCCGTTTCCGGGTTGATGGAAAGGAAAATATCAAAAAAACTTATTTATGGTGCTTAAAAAAATTTACTCACAAACTAGTAAATTGACCCTCCGGATACATTCCAGGGTTTTGATAAAGCATTTTCACCCGGGGCCCCCAAAAAATTTTATGATGGAAAAAACCCGGGTTTCTTTGGCGCAGCCAAAAGGCAGAAGGGGAAAGGGGGGTGGGGGGGGAGGGAGGGTGGCTTTACTGAGTTTCAGTGTTTGAAGCGTTTTTTTTGGGGGTGGTCAAAACCCCCCCCTTGCATGTTTCATTTTTCCCTTCTGGTGAAAGGGTTTAAAATTTAGCCCTTTTTTTTTTGGGTCACAAATGTATTGTAACTGTGCAGCTTCCCCCACCCGAGAGCTGTGGGATGGGAGATTTTAGGGTTCGCGAAACGGTAATTGTCGGAAATTTTACGATTGAAACAGGGAACCCCCAAAATTTTTGAAGCAGCCAGTCCCCGTCGATTTGTTTCCCTGTGAGTGTGAGTTAGATTTCCGTCTAAAAAAAAAGTCTGAAGTGATTTTTTTGGGGACGTCTGTAATGCGCCTGTGCTTAGCACCTATCTTTTTCCCACCCCTTCCCTCAAAACCCCCTTTTTTTTATTTTAAAGGAAAAACAGTTTTTAAATCTTTCGGCATGACAGGGTTTTTCCCGTGGTAAAGGGGCCCCGGCCTAGAGGGTCTTGATTTTTCGGCCCCTATGAATTTGTTTTTTTGAGAGGGAAAAACCCCCAAAAAAGGAAAAAAAAAAAAAAGAGGGTGTTTTTTGCTAAAAAGGGGGGGCATTGAAGGGGTAAATTTGGGGAAAAATTTTTTAAAAAAAAATTTTAAAATAAAAACTTACCACAATTTAAATTTTAAAATTTTTAAATATACAATTTTAAAATTTTTTGGAAAAACCCCGGGTTTTTCAGAGTTCAAAGGGAATTTAAACATAGTTTTGTTTCTAAAAGTCTCTAAAAGTTTTACTAGATTACTTCCCTGAAAATTTTTTTTCTCTCTTCTCTCTTTTTCTCTCTCTCTCTCTCTCTCTCCCCTCTCTCTTTTTCTCTCTCTCTCCTCTCTCCTCTCTCTCTCTCTCTCTCTCTCTTTGTTTTCCTCTGTGTCTCTTTTCGGGGCTGTCTGTTGTCTGTCTCTGTCTGTCGGGGCTGTCTGTCTGTCTGTCCGTCTTTCTTTCCTCTTTTCTCTTTTCTCTCTCTTCTCTCCTCTCTCTCTCTCTCTCTCCCCTCTCTCTCTCTCTTCTCTTCTTCTCTCTCTTTCTCTCTCAGCTTAACTTTTTAAGGGGTCACCTAGCTTTTGTCTCAGTCTGACTCCCCTTCCCTGGGAATCATAATGACTTTGGGGTGGGGGGATAAATTTTTAAATTTTTAAATTTTCCCCCGGGAAACAGTAAAAGAGATTGTTTTAAAATCCCGGGGCCCTAAAAATGATATTGATATTTAAAAGGGTTTCTCAGAAACCCTGTGGGCTTTATAGTGACCAAAATTTCAAATCTCCCCTTTGGCTGAATTAAGTTTAAAATTGGGTTTTTAATCCCCTTTAGGTTTTTTTTAAAATTAAAAAAAAAAAAAAAATTTTAAAAAGTTTTTATGCCCCTTTTGTTTTTGCTTTTAAATATTGTGAATTTTTTTTCCCCCAAATTGCTTTCCCCAAAATGGGGGGTTTTTTTACATTTTGGTTAAAACTTTATTCAGTTGTTTTCTGACTTGAAAGACTGTTTTAAATTTTAAACCCCCAAAAAAAGTATTAAATTTTAAAACCCCAAAGTTGTTTTGTTCCTAAAAAAAAATTTTTACTTTCTTTGTCGATGGACATTAAATGGAGGGAAAATTAAAAGCTTTTGGGTTTTTTTGCTTGGTTTTTTCCCAAAAGGGGGGCCCCCAAATTTTAACCCCTTTATTTTACAAGAAATTTATGTTATCTTCAACAATTATAGAAAAAGGAAAAAAAATTAAATTTTTTAACAGTTAAAGAAAACATTGTTTTTGATCAGCTGGACCCCCTATCCCAAAAATTGTTTAAAAACCCCAGATGCCAAAAGGGGTTTTCCCCCTTTTTTATGTAAAAACCAAAAACGTTTTTAAAATTTTTTAAAAAAATGGGCACTTCCCCTTTCACTGACCGATTTTTTCAGGTGGTTTTACTTCCCCCTTGGACCTTAAGTATCTCGAACATATTTTTTTCCCCCCAAAGGGATTTATCGCGATGCAAAAATTGGGGAGTTCCGTTTTTGGGTTTTCCCCCCCAGTTTTTTTTTTCCAAAACCAAACGCGTTTTGCCCCAATAAATTTTGATTGAAAATCACTTTAATTAAAAAAATTCAATGTATTTTAAGGGGTTAAAAAAATGTTTTGGTTTCTTATTTAAGTTGGTTTTTTTTTTTCCATTTGTTTTTAAAAATTCCCCTACTTTTTGGGTGATTTGGGGTTTTTAAAAGGGTTGGGTTTTTCCATGTCAAACCCCAAAAGGGTTTTCCCCTTTTTTCAGCCTTTTAACCCCAAAAAACATCTAAAAAAAAATGAAAATTTTTGAAAAAATGTGTTTCCAAATTTTGCTTGTTTCTAATTTAAGTTGGTGGGTTTGTTTTAAAAAATTTTTTTATTCAGTGATTTGTGGGTTTTTGGGGGTTTGGGGTTTTTCCATGTAAAAAACCAAAAAGGGGGTTTCCGGGGCACAAAAAAGGTTTCCATGTCAAAACAAAAAAAGATCTTTTTAAAAAAATGACAAATCAATGTAAAAAATCATAATAATATTAAGGGGAAATGCATTTGTTCCAATTCAGGGGGGGTTTTTTTTGGGGGATTTAATTTGTGTTTTCATTTTTTTAAAATTTGGGGGTTTGTGTTTTAAGGGGGGTTTTGGTTTCCATGTAAAAACCAAAGGTTTCCTGCCCCCAGGGAAAATATTATTTTAAAAAGGCATTAATATTAAACAGCCCTTTTTTTCCTTTTTTTCTTTTTTTTTTGTAAAAAACCCCAAATTTAAAAATCTGGGTTAAAAAAGTTTTGGGGGTTTTCAAAAAAAAAAACTTTTTTTGTGTTTTGTCAACCCAATTTGGGGGTTTTGTTTTTTTAAAAAAAAAAAAAGGGCTTTTGGGGTAAAAAAATTTGGGGTTTTGGGGGGGTTTGGGGGGTTTTTTTTTGTTTTTTTTAAAAAAGTTTTTTTTAAAATTTTTACTTTTGGTTTCCGGTCACAACCCCGCAACACGCTAAAAAAAACCCTTTTTTACCCCTCAATTACAAAAAAAAACAATTAATGATTAAAAATTTATCCAACAGATTCCCCCTTTGCAACAGAGTACTCAAAAATATGACAAGAAGGCAAAATTTTAAGGACTTTTTTTTTTCAAAGTCTTTGTCAAAAAAACCTAAAAGGGTTTTTGAGGGAAAAAACCCTTTATATATTTATTATATATATTTTATATATATATATATTTATTTTATATATTATTGTATGTTTGTATTTAAAAATAAATAAAAATATTTTTTTAAAAAAAATCTTTTTAAAAAATTTACCCCTTTACCCTTTTATCATTCATTCATCTCATCATTTCCCCCATTGTTTTTCTTAAAAATCTCATATCATCATTTTTTTCATCAAAAATTTTTTTTTTTATTGTTGTTATTGTTGTTGTTGTTGTTATATTATTAGGTTTTTTTTTGATGTTTTTTTATGTTTTTGATTTGATTTTATTTTTCCAAAAACAAATTCTTTTGTTGTTTTAAATATTAAAAAAAAGGGGACATGACACACGGGGGCCCTAGGGGAAACCCCGGGTTTTTCACATAAAATTAAATTTAAAAAATCAAAAAAGTTTTTTAATATTTTTATCATTTTTTTAAAAATTTAAACTTTAATTTAATAAATTTTTGTTTTTTTTGATTGTTATCACCAATTTGGGTTATATTTTTTTATGTAATTAATAAGTCATCATCATTATTATTATATTTTATTTCCCCTTTTTTTCTTCTTCTTCTTCTTCTTTTTCTTTTCTTCTTTTCTTCTTCTTCTTCTTTTTCTCATCTTTTTTATTTTCATTATTGTTATTATTATTATTCCCCAAAAAAACTTTTTTAGGCTTGTTTGTATCTTTCGATTAAAACAGTCTCCAAAAAAGAAATCCCCGATGGTATTTGGTCTAAATTTTACTTGCTGATAACCCAGAATGTATTGTATTTAAAGTTCGACAGATTGTAGGTAAGTATGTTAGAGATCTAAAATATTATAAGTTTATTTTAACCTTGTGTGTGTGTTGTGTGTGGGTGTGTGTGTGTGTGTGTGTTTGTGGTGTGGTGTGTGTTTATGTGTGTGTGTGGTGTGTGGTGTGGTGTGTGTGTGTGTGTGTTGTGTGGTGTGTGTGTGTGTGTGTATTATGATACAACACAACAATGCAATACAATACAGTACTTGTAGCACAACATTGTACACTACAATACTGCGCCACACAAAACATTTGGGGGCCATATTATACAAATTTTACAACACAATATAATCAATACAAAACAATATATGTACTGTTTTAACGTTGGTGGTGCTCGCTAGTGTGTGGCAGAAGAAACACTGTTTTAACGTTGGTGACCAGTACGTGGTGTGGCAGAAGAAAAACTGTTTTTAACGTTGGTGACCAGTCGTGTGTGGCAGAAAAAAACTGCTTTAACTTTGGTGACCAGTATGTGTGTGGCAGAAGAAAAACTGTTTTAACGTTGGTGACCAGTACGTGTGTGGCAGAAGAAAAACCTGCTTTAACTTTGGTGACCAGTATGTGTGTGGCAGAAGAAACATGTTTTAACTTTTGGGGTGCGTGTGTGTGTGGCAGAAGAATTTTGGTGGTGCGTGTGTGTGGCAGAAGAAACACTGTTTTAACTTTGGTGACCAGTACGTGTGTGGCAGAAGAAACACTGTTTTTAACGTTGGTGACCAGTACGTGTGTGGCAGAAGAAACACTGTTTTAACGTTGGTGACCAGTACGTGTGCGGCAGAAGAAACACTGTTTTAACGTTGGTGACCAGTACGTGTGTGGCACTGGCAGAAGAAACACTGTTTTAACTTTGGTGGTGCGTGTGTGTGTGGCAGAAGAATTTGGTGGTGCGTGTGTTGTGTGTGGCAGAAAGAAAAACTGTTTTAACTTTGGTGGTGCATGTATGTGTGTGGCATGAGGAAAACACTGTTTTAAACGTTGGTGTTGGTGTGTTGCGGTGCAGATTCTACGTGATGGGGGGCGGGCGCCTGCACCGAGCCATGCCGGGTGCACATTCCTGCACCACTACTCCTTCGCCAGCAACCTGTGGACCAAGGTCACCACCTTTCCGGACCCACCTTCGGCTCCCCGAGGCCGCGCAGCGCGTTCGGCTTCGCCCAGGACGGCCAGGACGTCTACGTCTGTGGGGGGTCGGTCTACGGGGTCAACGGCCCGCCCCACCACCACCAGGTCCTGCAAGACGTTGGCGCCTCTCTCTCCGCTCTCTCCGCTGGACGCAGCTCTCCGTCAGCCTCCGGAGCCCGTGTACTTCCACCGCGCGGCTGTGTCTCCGTCAAGCATCTGTACGTGTACGGGGGGGTGGTGGGGGGAGGGAGGAGGTCGGCCAAGATGTACGCTGTCGCCTCCCTTTCCAGGTGGCCCCTGGGCGAGCTGAGCTGGTCGGCCGTGTGCGGCGCCTGGGAAGGGGGGGGTCGAGGGGGAGGGGGAGGAGGAGGGAGGGGTGGGGGGGCAGGGGGGGTGTGTGGGGAGCGAGGACCCTGGGAGCTCGGGAGACGTACGGGATCCCGCGCAGGTTTGTGCAGAGGTTGACTTAGTTGGTGAGTTAGTGAGTTGGTGAGTGAGGGGTGAGTGAAGATGGATTGGGGTTCGGTTGGGTTGGGTTGGTGGGTTTGGTTAATGTCGGTCGGTGCTAGGATGAGGTTTGTGTGTGTTGTGTTTGGGGGCGAGGGGGAAATTCAGTCAGTGGGATGAGGTTTGTGTTATATTTTGGGGCGTGGAGGGGGAATTCAGTCAGTGTGGATGAGGTCTCCATGGGTCCGGCCCCCGGGTGAGGTGTAGGAGTGAAGAAAGAACGATGTTGTTCTGAAGGATCATATCATCATTATTTATTTATTTCAGTGGTGGTGTTGGTTGTCTGATTTGAAGTGTCAGATTTGTTGCATGAAAGTAAGATCTATAGATCTTATTCTTTCCTCTGTGTGTGTGTGTGTGTTGTGTGTGTGTGGTGTGTGTGTGGTGTGTGTGTGTGTGTTGTGTGCCTGTGTGTGTCTGTGTGCCTGTGTGTGCCTGTTGTGTCTGTGTGCTAGGATGAGGTTTGTTGTGTTTTGTTTGTTTGGGGCGTGAGGGAGGGGGTGGGCATAGAGGGGGGGGAGGAGGGGGGATTCAGTCGGTAGCTGGATGAGGTTTGTGTTATGTTTTGGGGCGTGGAGGGGGGGGTGGGGGGTGGAGGGGGGATTCAGTCAGTGTGGATGAGGTTTGTGTTATGTTTTGGGGGCGTGGAGGGGGGGAGGGGGGATTCAGTCAGTGTGGATGAGGTTTGTGTTATGTTTGGGGTGTGGAGGGCGGTGGGGTCACAAGGGATTTGTTTTTATTTTGGGGGTGTTGGTGGGTTTTTTTTGGGTTTTTTTATTTCAAAACTGAAAAGGGGAAGGAAAGAGTTGAGTGTGAAATATCTATTTTGATACTTGTTTGTCAGGTGATAGATTTTTCGATGTGTCTTACTCACTGTTTGGGGGGAAAATGGTGGGTTTTTAAAGATTTTTTATTGTTTTTTATTGTTTGACATTTGGACTAGAAGATCAGAAAAGAACAGACAAAATTTAGTGCTAGATATTATGTGTCGTTAGTTTTTCCAGGTATCAATGCATCATATGTTTGTTCGTGTGGACAAGTGTTATTGACTGTATCGTTTTTAAAATAAATTTTATACTAACTGGCTAAAGGAAAGGAAGAGGTGAAAGTCAGGGTTTAAAAAAAAAAAACAAAAAAAAAACCCTCTGAAAGTTGGGAGTGTGGCTGCCTAGTATATGGCAAGGTACTAAAACAACATTCATACATGTATGCAAAATTCTCCCTCAGTGTGCAGTTTCAATCTCAGTGATTCCCAGGTGTGGATGAGTGAGTCAGAGTACTGCCATTGTGGGTGACCCTCTAGCTCTGAGTGTTAAGGGGGAATGACAGCAAACTTATATATATCACACGTTAGCTTTCTTATCTGAAATTGTATGGATTTGTTCCGAGATGAACTCAGTGTGTTCAAAAGTTGTATGAAATGCTAAATTTTGTATTGCATGGTGTTTGAATGAAAAAGGCGAGGAAGAGGCAAAAAATCAGGCTATTTCTTATGATTGTATCGTGTAATAATCAATATATACTAAATTTGTCATTTATTGGTGTATACATTTATTCGAAAGATGAAGTGACTGTGATTGTAATGTTTGTATGCAATGTAGTTTTGTTTTTTATCGGTTTTTGAATGAAGAAGGGAAGGAAGGGGAAAGGTCAGAGGCAGCGTTATAGAATTTATAAATGTGTTTGTCCTGAAATTAACCTTTAAAATGTGTCTTACATTGTTGTGTGAGATATAACTGTTTTTCGTTCGTAGAAATGATAGACCGAAAAGGGAAAAGAAACAGCAAAAATCCACCACACTGCTCTATATAGCTATAAAAATTATATTTCATAATTTTGTTCAGAGATCAACTGAATACGTTTTATGTTTGCAAAGTATCTATGACATGGTATTTTTTTTCATCTATTAAAAAAAAAGAAAAAACTTGACTGAGAAAGAAGAGGTAAGTCTAAGTTAGTTGTGTTTATTGTTTCATAAGTTTGTCCAGAGTCTGTTGATCACCTTACTGTGTTTTATGTTTGTGCAACATGTATGTTTATAAATAATGGACTGAAAAGGGGTAAGCCAGGAGAGGCAGTCAGTCATCAGTGATAAACAATACATTACTTGTGACGCTCCACCACAAAATTTAGTCGCTTAGCACCTGACCCACTTTTCCGCTAGCTGCCATTAAAGGCAGTGTTTGGGGTCAAGTTGTTGATTTTGACAGATTTTTATTGATGATAAAATATAGCCATTATTCTATGTGTACTGAAATTAAGTTGGGTGTAATTTTGTTTTCTGTTGCCTTTAAACGTGTTTTAAAAAATATTCAGCCTTTATTCTGACCACTATTAGGATGCGTAAACTTGTCAGTTTGTCAGTTTGTCATTTCTGCAGTTTATCATTTCAACTTGTAATAACTTTTGATAGAGCTGTCCGATTTTCAATCTGTTTTTTTTGGTATTGTATAACCTTTTAGTTGCAAATTAATAACATGAAGAAAAACTAAAAACTTGACCTCTGGTGCAATGTGACTCCTTATGTTGTGGAGCAGCACATTTGATCCATAAGCTTGTCCAGGAATTATGTTTGCCTGTCCCCCGTCCTGTAGTCCCACAGACTGTGGAGGCACCACTGAAATTTTTGCAACAGCTTCCTCCACTCCTCATGGTCCTCCGCCCTCCGTAGCAGATCGCTCCACCCAAAGCCTGTCACTAAGTGCTGTGATTTGTTTTTGCAAGATATAGCGCTATACAAATTCCATGTATTATTATTATTATTCACTCTGATGTCTTCCCTTCGTTTTCTCTGTCTGCCTCTTTGTCTCATTTTACTGTTCCCTGTAGGACAGTCTTGGCCAGTCCAGATGTTTATGTGACATGCCCGTACCACTTTAGTTTTCTGTATCTTTATCCTATGGTTTGAGGGCATTTTTTATTCTGATTTTCACTTCCTCATTAGTGATGTGATCTCTGTATGTTAACATGTTTTATGATGTGTGACAGTATTTTGTTAGTGTGTGTTATCAATTAGAGAAGGGGAAAAAAAAAGACAAATGTCGTGTGTTTTTTAAAGTTTGTTCTTAGATTAAAATTTTTTATAAAATTTATACCACTTTATGTCACAACAGATTTCTCTGTGTGAAATTCGAGCTGCTCTCCCGGGGGAGAGCGCGTTGCCACAAGTGCAGCGCCTACCCATTTTTTGTTGTTGTTTCCTCAGGGATGGTGTCTAAACACAACATTTGTGTGCATGTGGGTGTTTTTTTTTATATAATTTTGTCATCGCTCCTACGGCACATGATGGCCTGCTCTTTCGAAAAGCGGAACAGGGTTTTAACATGTGCGCAAGATGTTCTGCTGGTGCGTTCGCACACAGGGCCTTGGTTTATAGTCTCATCTGAATGACTTTGACATTCAGTTCAATTTTTTCATCAAACTGGGAAGAAAGAGCGAGGCTGGGTACGAAACCAGAACCTCACGGTTCACTTGTTGGCAGGCGAACGTCTTAACCATCCTGCCACCTTCCTTCCTTAAGATTAACTTAATGTGTCTTATGCTTGTGTTGTTTTTTTTTTTTTTTGGCTTGTTATTTCACTGGAAAAGGGAAAGAAGGGGCATGAAGTGGTGTTACTATTTCATAAGTTTGTCAAGAGATTAACATACTGTGTGTTTTTTGTTTGGATTTTTTTTGTGTGTTTGGGTTTTTTTTCTTTTGGAAATGGGGGGGGGGGGGGGGGGGGGGGGGGGGTAGTATGTTATTTGGTTAGAAAAGAAAAAGGCAAAGGTCAGTGCTAGTCTTTCATGAATCATTCCAATGATTAACATAATGTGTCCTAAGTTTGTGTGACCTGTTGTATTGTTTTGAACTGGAAAGGTGAAAGAGAGAAGGAAATATCAGTGCTCTAAAATTGATGAGTTTGTCCTGGGTTTTGATTTGATTTGATTTGATGTGTGTATGTGTGTATGTGTGTGTATGTGTGTGTGTGTGTATGTGTGTGTGTGTGTGTGTGTGTGTCTGTGTGTGTCTGTGTCTGTGTCTGTGTGTGTATACATTGTGTGTGTGTGTGTATGTGTGTGTGTGTGTGTGTGTGTGTGTGTGTGTGTGTGTGTGTGTGTGTGTGTGGTGTGTGTGTGTGTGTGCACGCACGTTTCTTTTCTTTCTTTTTTCTTTTATTCAAGATTTATTTGAGGATTATGGAATAAGCACTCATGTGCTTTAAAAAAAAATTATTTTTTTTTTTACATCCAGTCCCATGTGTAGTTTTATAACTTTTATCATCCATTCCTACCGGCACACAATGACCTACTCTTCTGAAAAGCGAAATGTGTTTTAATATGTTTGCAAGATGTTTTCTGTGTTATGTCAAGTCAAGTCAAGTCAAAATGATCTTTATTGAGGGTAAAAGATGAAGTTTACACAACTTTTTTTCATCCTGCCCTCACAAAAAAATCAAGACAATTGACTTCCAAAACAATCAAAGACAAATATCAACCATGGTTGAAAACTAAAATAAATGAGGATTTTCATCCAAACAGAATCTTACAAGATAACAAACTCAAGACAGTAAACATAAACTCGTTATACAGACAAAATAATGGAAATACAAAAATAACATGGGTATGAATAACAACAAAACAGCCAAATGTGTCGAACATAAGGGGGGACTTATAATTTGTCCATCAGATGTTTCTTCAAAAGTTTCTTAAACATTTGTTTTGAAGGAACTGATTTTTAGAAAGGGAGGCAATTTATTCCACAATGTTTCTGCCTGAATATGCAAGGCTTGATTTATAGAGATTATTATGGGGCCTGGGCAGTAACAGTCTATGGGTAGGCCTGTTTTTATTGACAGCAAATTTTTCCACGATTTTCTTTGGGGCTTTCCTGTTTAATATATTGTAATACATATATATTTGTTGAACTGCAGTCTGTCTTTGAGTGGAAGAATATCTAGTTCTTTGTAGTTGGTGGTGGTCAGTGTATTAAGATTCAAACGGATAAGTTTCACAGCTCTTTTGTGCAGGCGGTTTATATGCTTTAGGTTTGCTTCACTTGCACTATCCCATAAGGTAGAAACATAATTTATAAGAGATAGAATATGGGCGTGAAAAAATAGTTTTCGTGACTGTAGGTTTAGGAAATTCTTGATTTTTCTAAGTTGATATAATCTTACTGAGATTCGTTTTCCTAATGCAGCTATGTGTTTCTGAACAAGACAAGTCATAATCACTGCACCTAGTACTTTGTGTGAGACTACTTCTTCAATTTGTTGTCCATGGATATATATTGGCATGATCGGAGAACGCAATTTCTGTCTTTTTTGCCGAGTGGTTATAAACATACATTTTGTCTTATTAGAATTAAGAGACATATGATTGAGTTCTGTCCATTCGATAAGTTTATTGATATCTGCCTGCATGTCATTCACAAGCTGGTTTGGATCATTGTTGTTACAATGAATTGATGTATCATCAGCAAACATTTGACATGAACAATGGATATGCAGAGGTAGGTCGATAATATAAATAGAGGAAAGAAGTGGCCCTAGTATTGATCACTTGGTATTCCATATTTCACGGGTAATAAGGTTGATCTCCTAGGACCGATTTCAACAAGTTG
>JASPKP010001741.1:5000-7500 GCA_030674155.1 Stramonita haemastoma | reverse complement strand
GCAATTCGATATGGTAACCCTTCAGAAGGCAAATATTTAGGGGGTGAGGTTAATTTACATTATTTATATAAATATATTCTTATACATTCATATCAAATTTGGTACCAAAATAAAGGGTATTAAACAGGCTATCAACATATGTTAATGTCACCACTGCACAAGGAACGCCTGTCCCATATTTTAAAAACAAAACAGAAAATTGAAATGAAAACGCCGTACAATCCTGTCCTGCCTTCAACATCTACCTGCCAAAGTGTATAACGTTTATAGGTGTGTGTGTGCGCGCGCATGCTGCGTGCGTGCGTGCGTGCGTGCGTGCGTGCGTGCGTGTGTGTGTGTGTGTTGTGTGTGTGTGTGTGTGTGTGTGCATGCGAGTGAGTGTACATTCGAATTTGTTAAAACTGTAAATTGCTGTTGATTGCTTGTGTGTTGTGTAGGTCGAATGCAAGCGCTTTGATTTGTTTTTACAAGATATAGCGCTATACAAGTTCCATGTGTTATCATTATTATTATTATTATTATTATTATTATTATTATTATTATTATTATTATTATTATTATTATTATCATCATTATTATCATTATTATCATTATTATGATGTTCAGTGACAGGGTGGTGGATGGGTGCCATATAGTCCACAGTAGACTGCTTCTTTTCTGTCCCTTCTCCTGTGAGTGATACCCACCCTCCCCATCCAGGGACAAGTTGACTTCCATTTGTGGCCTGGAATCTGGAGAAAAAAACCCCACTAAAAATCAGCAAGTTGAGCTTTGTAGACTGCCTCTGTGTTTGAGAAATGAGTTTCCACAACATGCAACTTAGGTTCTGCCTTTACTTTTGCAAAGCATGAAGGAACATCATGTAGCTCATACTGCACTGAGCATTGGCGGTCCTGATAATGAGGAGGAGGTTCTGTCTGAGACAGAAAAGTGTCAGGCATTGTGTCCCCAGTAACCTCTTGAATGACAATGCCATGAGTGGAGTGGGTGGTGTTGGCTCCTGATGGAGTTTCTTCGTTCAGGTTAAAGTTATCCCAGCAAAAATGGATAACCTTGTTCTCTGTCAAACTCACTGTTGAAGGAAGAAGACTTGCGCACTGAAGTACAGAATTGGCCATAGCAGTCTCTAGTCGCACAATGGTTTTGTATCCAGCAACATGACCAAACCTATTCAACAGACTTATGATTTCAGAGCTGCCAGTTACATGTCTGACAGACATTCCAAGCAAAACATGTTTAGGCATTTTCCACTTCCTTCCTGTCACAGATTAGCATATGTCCTGGGCAATTGAGGATGCCAATCTGGTGGTTTGGGGTTGCTCCATAGAACTACTCTTTCCAGATAGCAGTGTTTTTAGAAAGTCTGTGAGGATATCTGGAGGTTTAACAGCATCAGACTGAAGAAATTCTGCAGAAGGAGGCCATGACATATCAGGTGTTGCCCTGAAAGCATCCATAATATATCGGCGAAGAACATATGTAGATTCCTCAAGACGTCTTTCTTCTGAAGCTGCTGACACAAATGCTGTCTCAACTGCCTGACCCTGGGCAAGTTCATCACAATAAACAAGATCACTGCGGTGGTTCGGAGCCCAGAATTGAATTCTGAAGCCAAAATGTTTCATTATTTTTTTCTTTCAGTTTGTAAGTCTTGTATCCTGGGTTGTAGAAGTCAGGAGAATGTTGTTGCATGTATTCACAGTACTTCTCACCTAGCATGGTCATTCTCTCCACCTGTGAACCTCTGATTATTGCATTTTCATCATACTCGCATATGTACTCAAATGCCCTCTCGTGTGCCTGTAGCCGCTCAGTAGTTTTCTGGTCTGTTGATGTTTCAGCATGCCTGTCTTCACATCTCAGATAGTCTTTTCTACAACCTTCGTGATAGTGAGCTTCACGTACTACAAGATCTGTATCTTGATAATGAGTGAAAATGTCATCTTGTTTAGTTTTGGCTGCATCCTGTATAGACTGTTCTGCTGTCTTGGTGATACATTTTACAAGTTTTCCAAAACATGGAACCCCTTTTGAAACTTTCTTTTTGAATTTCTTCTTGTAAAAAATGCAACTGTCTTTTGGAAGCAATGGGCCTGAAGTAGCGACAGTCCTTTAGGTTTTGATGGTCCTGCAACCTCTTCACTACCTGTCTCACACTTTCTTTTCCTGGCAAATTTCACACTTGTAAACTGTGCATAACAGCTTCTGTGATAACCATGGCGTGTAAAGTCAAGGTCTCCTGGAATACAATTACAAATCTCATCTAGTCTATGATATCCACATCTGAAGAACGTCTCAAGTGAAGAGACTTTTAAATAGTTTTTTTTGTGCTTTCTTCAGTTAGTGGAGTTACAGTCTTTTCTGTTTCTGTTATTTTGGAAATGAGTTATACAAGTTCTCCCACCCCTGGAAGTTTTTCTTTTGCACTTAAATGTACTTTTGAAGGTCACTGGATGTTCATCTGCCATGTTGAAATGTTCATTTTATACAGGAAACGTCA
>JASPKP010001740.1:10000-26680 GCA_030674155.1 Stramonita haemastoma | reverse complement strand
CCCGATTGGCTAACTGATTGATTGATGGGGGGGATCGTCCCCACTGCTGCCTGCCGCCTGCCTGCTCCTCCTTTCCGCCTCCTGCTTGCCCCCTCTGGCCCCCGTCTAGTGTGCTAGCTTTCGTTTGTTTGCAGTCTTGGATGTAATGACGTCTGTTTAATTTTTCTTAGTAGCTAATAGAGAGCATGCGGCAGGGAATCATGACTGTAAAATGTGCATTTCGTGCACCCCCAAAAGGGGGGCCCCACATAGCCCCCGTGCTACGGCACATACGCGGCACTCTAAATCTTTCTCTTTTTCTTTTCTCCCTCTCTTTCCCCTCTCCCCTCTCTCTCTCCCTCCTCTTCTCTCTCTCTCTCTCCTCTCTCTAGGAAAATCATTAAGTCATTGCATTGATTTTTATTAGGGGGTGGCCCGTGCAATTAAAATGAACCCTTAAAAAGCATCCTTATAAGGAAAAACCCCGTGGCTTAAAGGTTGACCGAAAAAGTCGGAAAATTTAAATATTTTTTGTTTTTTTTTGTTTATTTTTGTATACGGCATGTTTTTTTTTTTTTTTTAAGTTTTTTTTTTGATTTATTTTTTGTATCGAGGATAAGGAATAACCTTTTGTTTTTTTTTACCCCCATCCCTGGTTGCTTTTGTAAAATTATTTTTCCCCCCCGGGCAATGATGGCCTACTTTACGAAAAGGGAACAGGTTTTAAAACGTGTGCAAAAGTTTTCTGGTCGTTCGCACACGGGGCCTTTTTTTAAATCTATCCGAAAAGATTTGGGGGGAGAGTGGAGTCACACTGAGTTAACTCGGGAAAAAATTTTCCCCAAACCCCGGAAAATCAACCCCGGGGTCGAATTGATGTTGTGTTAGTTGTGTTGTATAATGCATGTGGAAAATTTTGGATAGCAGTACAAATTATTTTGTGTGGGGAAAGGGGGGTTTTTTTTCCACGCAAGATTTTGCCATGCCACTGTTTTCCCATAAGGAAAGTGCCGTATTAAATCATGAAAATGAACAAATAAAAAATACCTTTTTTGGCGCGGAGTCAGGCTTAGGTTTGTCTAAAAATAGCGTATAGTTTACATTTCAAAAACCTTTTGGGAAAAAAGGGAATTTGGTTTTTGGCGCCCCTGATGCCGGGAGTTTTTGGGAATAAAACAGTATCCCCACCCCCACCCCCTTTCGGGAAAAATTATGTGCTAGGAATTCCCTCTTTTCCATCCCTCTCTCTGTTTCTTCCTTTTTTTTCCCTGTCACCTCCTTAACTTGTTCTGCCTTCTTGGTCTATTTTTGGCCTTTTTTTCCAGACAGACTTACATGATTATTCTACCCCCACGCCGAAAGTGGATGGTTGGCCCCTGACTTGTTAGGGGCCTGAACGTTGTGGAAAAAGATTTTCATCATTGTTATGACAAAACAATAGATGCGGTCTAAGCGGCCGACCACAATGAAGAATTTACAGAAAGGTGGTAGAATTAGAATTTTTCCCATTGTTCATGTACAATCGAAAGGAATTTTAGTTTTAAATGCATTACGGCGCGTTTTTGTACATGAAAATTTCGTTTCAATAAATCCCGCAGGACAGTGAATGGAGTTAAATGCTGCTAACATCAAATCCTTTGCAGAAATTTTCAAGTTTTTTTATAACCACTTGTTCAGAATTAAGGTGTGGGGTTCATTCTTTTTTTGGGGTTTTACTTCTTTTAAGGTGTTTTCTTTACATTTTTTAAAAAATTTAAATACAAAATTTTCAGCTAATGGTTAGGTTTATATGTAACAAATGTATACAATTACAATAACAAAAATTTGTTAATGAAAATGAACGCGTGAAGAAAATGAGTGAGGAATATTTCTTAAAACAGAAAAATCTGCATTTCCCCATAAAGTACAGTACGAAATCCTTGTTTGCCGTGATGTGAATTATTTTGACTTTTGCTGTGACCAATTCTCAGTTCTTCTTTACCTTCAGGAAACAGGCAAAAAACCAAACGTTGTCTAAAGAGTGAACTTGTTTTGTTGTCAAAAAAGAAAAAAACGGTTTTAAAACTGGTCCCCTTTCCTGTTCTTTTTCTTCGTCTGTGTGACAACGGGTCAATGAGTAACTGATAATTGATTTGGTCTTTTACATCGTAGGCCAAACATAGCCCTGGGTGCTTAAAACAAAATAACCATGTTTGTAGTAGCTGTCCCGGGGAAGTGGGGCTGTCTGTACGGGACAGATAAATGTTCACAGCACTGGTTCTTATCCCAAGATACGGTTAAACAGCGTTGAGTGTGGTTGTTGACGTGGATGGGGGTTTTTGACTGATCATGTGCTCTGGCTTCGCACAGTCCCCCATTTCACCAGCTGAAAATAGCTACCTGTCCCTTTAACCTTCCCCCGTACGTCCCCTCGGCCCTCGACGCGCTGTACCTCCTGGGTGTACAGCAACCCATACTTTTAGTGAAGGCATAACCCGCTCCCATATCTCCTGGGTGTGAGACACCCATACTTTTAGTGAAGGCATAACCCGCCCCATATCTCCTGGGGTGCAGACACCCATCCGTTAGTGAAGGCTAACCGCTCCCATATCTCCGGGTGTAACACACCCAGGCTGTCTGAAAAGGAAACTAAACCTCTGCCTTGCCTTGCATGAATCACTAAGCTCTTTCCTACATCCGGGTTTTTGCATGGGCAACCCCATGACTTGAAGGCCCACTGTCTCCTGGATGTTTGAGTAACCTAATCTGCATACAGGGGAGTCTGCCCCTTTATGTGTAAGGTTTTGTAAGAAGGGAGAGTGTCTTCCACAAAAAAGATTGTTCTTGAGGTGCATAAAAAAGGAATGCACTCAAAAATATGCCCGATGCACTGGAGCTACCCCGTAAAGAAAAAAAAGGGCTTGTTTACTTTACTGTGCACCTGCATAGATTTGCAGTCTTATGGCCGTTGGTTTACCACTGAGTTGATAGTACAATAATAATAATAATAATTAATAATAATAATAATAAAATAATAATAATAATAATAATAGTTATAATAGTTATAAAAATAATTGTTATAATAATGATTGTTGTTATAATAATAATAATAAAATAATAATAATAAAATAATAAAATAATAATAATAATAATAATTGCATCAGAACATCTTGCACACAAAGTACGATCCCCGTTCCGCTTTTCATAAGAGTAGGCAATCGTGTTCTGTGGGAACAGATGACAAGATTTACAAAACTGCGCACGCACGGGGACTAGACATAAAAAACCCAAAAGTGCTTATTCCATTATCCTCATTATAAAAAAAAAGAAATAAAAAAATCATAATTGTGTGCACCGATGCACACGCATAAAATACCCACATTCAAAAATATGTGCACACACACACGCACATGCACACCCCACCTTTCCATCCACTTCAAAAAAGAAAATCAAAGCTTATTCAAATGAATCATCCAGAAATAAAAATAGACTTTGACCCACTTTGACTTGGCACATGTATGCACGCATGTTGCATGCATTTCACACAGGCACGCAGGCACGCATTGCAGTCAGACATACTTTGCCCACGTTCGCACACCCACGCACGCACACGCAAAGCGCACACACGCGCACACACACACAATTTGCCTCATACCTCTCAAAAGTACTATCATGTAGGGCCCACCCCACAGCTTAGCAGCGAGCAAAAATTCTCAGTACAAGGACAGGGTGTCCTAGCAACCACGATGGGAGGGAGGCCACAATGGTAGTGATGTCATTTGGGTGTTGTAATGAGTAACCCTTCTTTCAGCGTTATGGGTTTTGTACACCCCCCAGGACCCTACTGGGAGTTTAAATGTAATTAAGTGCATTTTAATTAACACAAAACAAACCATTTTTTGTGGAAGTGGGAGATCAGTTGTTTATTAACAAAGTCCCTGAAATTTCAAGGCCTGTAGGTTTGATGTTTTGAGGGTTACAGAGCAAAATATAGGGGTCTGGGTGTACACAACACCCAGAGGCGTATGGGGAAGGTTAAGGACAGGGAAGGAAAAGCAGCGAGGGAGAGGAGATGGACGCGGCCCTCAATATGTGGCCCCTAGAGAAGCGAGGTCTCTTGAGGGGCCAGGCTCCCCATTAACGGCATTGGGTTTAATGGAAAACCAATTACTTTTTTTTTTAGTCATGTATCATGCTCAATTTCATTTAAGGAAACCGGATAATGCTTTAATGATAAAATGATGATGATTGTAATGAATAATGAAAATTTAATAAAAATATTTTTAAGGGATGAGCACCATCATCATCCCATCATTATTCGTCGTCATCATCATCATCTCTCATCTGAAGAGGGGAAAAGAAGAGAAAGGGAGAAGTAAAAAGAAGAAGAAGAAGATGAAGAAGAAGAAGAAGAAGAAAAGAAGAAGAAGAGATGATGAAGTTTGTCTGTCATCTTCTTTCTGAATACTTCTAACCTTGAAAATCAACCAGGGTTATTACATCCAATCAAATAAAAACAACTATCACCACCACCACCCCCAATCCCCCCCCCCCCCCCCCCCCCCCCCACACACACACACCAAAACTTACAACGACAAAACAAACTTTCCAGTAACCCCCCCCCCCCTTGCTGATTTAAAAAACAGTGTGTGTCTGGTGGGGGTGTGCAGGACATGGACCCCCTCCAGAGCAGCAGCCTGGTCACCTGCGGGGACGGCTGCCCGCCGGGGGCTGAAGTCAGGGACCCTTGCCACCTTCCCTGCAGACCCCCTCCCCGGGGTGGCCCCGGGCATCCCCCCCCCCACCCCCCCCCCACCCCCCTTCCCCCGCCCAGCCTGCAGCCCCCCCTGGCGGAGTTCACCCTTTCAACAGTGGCGGCCCTCATGTGCCCCCTCTCACCCGCACGCCTTCACCCTGCCCCTGGGCAGTGGCAGAGGAAGCGGAAAGTCAGAGGTCGCCCCCGCGCCCCTGCAGCAGCAGTACGAGGTGTAACCAGGCCACGCTGCTCCCACCAAAACTTATGGCCGCCGGCAGGGCGCTGCCCCCTCCTCTCCCCCCCCTCACCCCCGTCACTGTGGGCATTCCCCAAGCACCCCCCCCCCCCTCTCCCCTCCCCGGCAGGGCCCCACCAGCCCGCCCCCGTGCCCCCTCTCCGCCACCCCCCAAGCGCTGTCCCCCCCCCCCCCCCACGGAGGCGGAGCTGTCCTGGTGGAGCGTCCCACTCCACCTGGGGGCCACTCTCTCTGCCAAACGCCCCGTCCATCCCCGCCAACCGCCCCCAACCTCATCACCACCTCCTCCTCACCCCCCTCCTTTCTTTCCCACGGCCCACCACCCCCACACTCCACTCCCCCCAGGCGCGGCTTCACCCGGCGGCCTTGGCCCAAACCCCAGCGCCCTGACTGCGGATGCCCTCGCTGTTCCCCACCGCCTTCAAGCCGGGCGCCCTGGCCCCACCCGGCCCCGCCGCGCAGCCGGGTTCCCCCCTCAACTGCCAAAAACTCCTCCGCTAAGGGGTGTGCCCAGCTCCGGGAAGAGGAAGCAGCACATCTGCCACGTGGCGGGGGTGCGGCAAGGTGTACGGCAAAAGACCTCGCACCTCAAGGCACACCTGCGCTGGCACGGGGGGGGGGGAGCGGCCCCTTCGTCTGCAACTGGCTCTTTGCGGCAAGAGCTTCACCGCCGCTTCCGGACTGAGCTGCAGACGCCACCTGCGGACGCACACGGGGGAGAGAGCGGTTCTCGTGCCGGGAGTGCGGCAAGCGCTTCATGCGCTCCGACCACCTGTCCAAGCACGTCATGACTCCGAGGGCCGCAAGCTGCCGCCCAGAAATCCCGGCCCTGTGTCCAGTGTGGAGGAGGAGGACTCCTCTTGCCGCAGCTCTCCGCTAACGTCAGTGATGACGAGGATGACGACATTGACGTGGACGGGGAGGGATGTGGACTCGGTGAATGGTCGGACAGCATTGACCTCAGGCAGGTGAGTGGCAGTGACGGGTAAGGGCCCTTGGGAATGAGAGGGTCAGGGTTTTCCTTTTGGTCACTGGCCTGACCAGCAAGACCATTCTGTGAAGACTGGAGTGTGCATCAAGCTGGTTCTTTTCCCCCAACGCCTTGGTTGTTGCTGAGTCATCTCACCGCTTGACGTTCTTCTTGCACATCTCACGAAAGGAAAAGACTACGTCACTTCCCGTTGTTTGGGTGTGTTTTGTTTTTTTTCCCTGCGTTGTTTTGTTTATCGGTGATTACAAAACCATGATCTCAGTAACTTTTACTAACAATTCATTCAACTCTTTATTGTCCTGATCAAACGTCAAAAAATATATGTGAATATTAAAATTTAAAAGATTTATTAGAGACTTACACGTTCATATGCACACGTCAATGGGGGGGAAAGTGGAAAAACTGACGGACGTTGTGTAGACAGGCTTCGGAGGTATTCCACCAGCGCTGGACTACAAACGATACCCACATACATGTTCATGTTTATTCAAAGTCCTGCATAATAATTGTACCCTATGGTGGTTTGTATGTCAGATCACGACAAAATCTTCGGGTAGTTCTCATGAAGAATCACCAGACAACAGTGACATGATGGTTCTTTGTGTGTGGCTAGATGAACAGGTTACTGGGTTTTCCTCATGTATTGTGATCAGAATATGATTTTGGGAGGAACTGGTGAATTACTGGTCCTTTTAGTCACCAAAGGGCTTGTAGAAACGGAAACCATTTCCTCTCCGCGCCTATTGATGATCGCATGTGAGAAACAAGCCCTCGCCATGTATAACAATACAATTACAATACAAATCCAACAACACAATATTACATAATACAATACAATAGTCCTCGACCGTCAGTGGAAAAATGGTTGGGCTGTCTAGTTCTTCGGTGTGGTTTGTGACTTGAATACAAACGTACCAGTCTCAGTCGTCTTCCTTGGGGCACAGTATCAGATGGCCACAAGCTGACCAAAGTCAATAATTGTTATGTGATCTTCAGTTCTGTTGCTGCTTCAGAAGACAAAGACTGTTTCACAACAGAACTTGTTAAGTACAGTGTTTAACGTTTTTTGTTTGTTGCTTTTTTGTGGTTTGATGGGGGGGGTGGGGGGGGGGGGGATTAGTTAATATCTCTCTCCATCTCTGTCTCTATCTGTATCTCTGACTCTTCTCTCTCTGTCTGTCTGTCTCTTGTCTCTGTTCTCTCTAACGATATATCTGTCTCTCTCTCTCTCTTTCTTAAACAGAAAAATTATTATTTAAGAGCAAAATGTGTTGTGATGAAAAAAAGACTTGTACATTTTTTGATTTGTTGATTGGTTTGATTTTTGCTTGTGTGATGGTTATAGCGTGCACCCCAAATTTCATGATAGCACCGGATGTCTGCAATATCGTATTTATTAATTTTGTCAACACATATTCATAACATAGAAAGTTTGACCATAATTTTATGATTCAACTTTTGCGGGGAAAAATTAAGAAAAAACAAATTGATCAATTTACAAATATATATTGTTTTCAAGGATTGAAAAACTTGGTAAATCCTTCTTAAGATTAGTTTATCGTTTTCTGTTCATGTAAAACGAAATTACATTATTCCTATTGCTGACTTGCTTCCCCCCCCCACCTTTTCCTCTCAACCTCCCCCTTTCCCTTTCCCCGTCCCCTTGCCCACGCTTATATTTTTTTTAAGATTCACACACCTTATCTAAAACACACCCAAAAATCAGCGTAAAATCAGTATCAATTTCTTGTTTTCATAATTATAAAGAAAAAACTTTTTTTTAAAAATTTAAACACACGCACGCACACAACGTTGTTACCTGTTCTGTCGGTCAGACTTTGAAGAATATTTCTGGTACCGATGTTTAGCAAAATTAATTTATTATCAATAATTGCAACTAAAAAGCGCCCATAAAACATGACCACATCGTTTTAAGTCACACGCCTAAAAACTGCATGCATAACACAGGCTTACGCGCAATAGTACACATCCATTTTGCATGCATAATCATCAAAGACAATTACACTGACCCATGCAAAAAAAAAAAAAAAACGTTTGTGATATGCACAAAATAATGGTTGTGATACAAAGCGAAAAGTAAGTGGCTCATGTTGCTCTCTCTCTCTCTCTCTCTCTCTCTCTCTCTCTCTCTCTCTCTCTCTCTCTCTCTCTCTCTCTCTCATCTCTCTCTCTCTCTCTCATATGATTATTCGGGCGAAACACTCTGCTTTGCCTTTTTCATTTTTTCTTTTTACCTCACAGCTTGACATTTCTCTGTGCTTTCATGTTTAAAAACCAGTGCATTTGATTGCTTTGCTCGCGCGCGCGCGTGCGTGCGTGCGTGCGTGCGTTGCGTGCGTGCGTTGTGTGTGTGTGTGTGTGTGTTGTGTGTGTGTGTGTGTGTGTGTGTGTGTGTGTGTGTGTGTCGTGTGTGAAAGCAGGGGGGGATATGATCCATTTGTTTTTTGGGTTGTTTTTTTTTTTGGGGGGGGTGGGGGTGGTCTTGTATGTTACAGGGTAGGACTATATGCTAAGATATTCCCCATTATCAGTGATAGTGATATTCTGCGGCCTTGTTTATATTATTATTATTATTATTATTATTATTATCATTATTATAATATTATTATTATTATTATTAATATTATTATTATTATTTTATAACTCTTAATATTATCGTTATTATTAATTAGTGCCTGCATCTTTAATGTTTTTTTTCATTCTTACATTGTTGTTAGTTCGATTTATTAGGATAAAAAAAATTGATAATAACAAATACCATTTCATAATGATATGCTATTGGGTTGAGGATAAAGACTAATCAATTGGTCGTACTTAACTCTCTCAGTTATGATCCTTTGGGGGAGTTTAGTGCATAAAAGATACGGCCACGGGTTCTTTTTTTGTTTTGTTATTTCCCCCTTCAACCAAATCGAAAAGTGTCGACGCTTGAATAGTGTGAGTCTGTATTTACTATTTTATTTATTCATCTATTTATTTATTTATCTATTTATTTATAATTCATTTAATATATTTTTTATTTCTCTATTTCAGTTATTCATCTATTTAATAGGTTTATTATACTTTTACTTTTCTCAATTTCACACATTTATTTATGAGTCTCTTTTCGTTTATTCTCTTGTATTTATTCGATTCTCTTATAGGCTAATTTCTCATTCCTCTCATTATTTTAAAAATCGTCTGCATTTAGTTTTCTTCATTTACCTATTGATAATTCTAAAGCCAGACCGATATAATCGGCACTTTGGCATTTCAGTATGTCATTACTCCACAATGATTTGTCGCAAGTCATACCACATAACTAAAACTCCATACAAAAATAAAAGCTTAAAAAGGAAAAAAAAAGAGAGAGAAAAAAGGGAAAAGAAAACAAAAACAATTGACACCTGACTTCATTGATTGACTTATTCTGAATACATAAGGCAGTTAAGTTATTGCATTGATTGATTTCTAAATACATAAAACAGTTGTTATTGCATTGACTTATTCTGAATACATAAGACATTTAAGTTATAGACAGCACCCCAAAACAAAAAAAAAACAAACAACAACAAAGCATAGAGAGCAGACTAATATTGACTATTGTATTTTGCCCACAAAACAAGAGATTTACCATACAAAATGGTCATACATGAGACTGTTGTGTTATTATTGAACAAAGAAAATAATCTGGTTGGTAGAAGTATTCTTGCGGGAAAATGCTTTTACTAATTTAAACTTCATTAGCTTATTTCTTTTTTTTAAAAAAAACACAACACACACACACACACACACACACACACACACACACACACACACACACACACACACCACACACACACACACACACACACACACACACCAAAAACAAACAAAAAAGAATAAAAATAACAGGGCCGGAGGGTGAGTGGGGGAGAGTTCAAGCTTTTGGGTTTAGCTGTCTAGCCTTTTGAAGGCTTTGGTGTGTTTATGTATGTAGTGCTGTTGTTGTTGCTGTTGTTTTTCCCGTTGGTTTGTTTGAATTTTAGAGAAGGAAGGGGGAAGTGGAGACAGTGATGGAAAGTGCGGGGGGGGGAAAATTGTTTGCCATTTTTCATTCCATTCGAGAATCAGTGTGACAGGGGAGAGAGAGAGAGAAGAGAGAGGAGAGGAGAGAGAGAGAAGAGAGATGAGAGAGGAGAGAGAGAGAGAGAGAGGGAGAGAGGGGGGGGGGGGGGGGGGGGAATTTCCATAATGTTACTTTCGACAATCAAATATTTGTACTTATTTCAACTAAGATTAACCTATCAGAATAGAGGGTTGTCAAGACTACATTAATGGAAACCATCTTTCTGAAAAGGTTTTGATTTGCTCAGTTGTCTGTGTCTAGTTTTCAGTAGTTGCTTTTAAACCACAGGCCCAAGTCAGCTCAGATCTCGACACAATGAACAAATGGAGATTTTAGTTTTGATAGTGACAAGTTTAGATTTTTTTTAATGTTTACTTTAGTACACAACTGTTTCATAAAATTAAAAAAATTAACTGAACCAGCGCATTGATTTTTGGGGGGTTGCTTTTTTGTTTATTTTTCTCGACACACCTTCCAAACATAATTGTATATTTTTCTTCATAATAAGGAGGTTTAGAATACAGCTAAGGCTTAAGTTTAACAGTCATTTCTTTAGAACGCATACAATTAATGATGTGTCTGTCTCCATTGATTAAGGTTGTTTTGGATTTGGCCATTCCTCTCAATAAGTGGAGACTACCGGCTTTTCTGTTTTTTTTCCATTTGAAATCTTTTTCCACGTCAATAATTTCTATCACCAACTTTAGTTGATAGCATAAATATGCCACAGGAATACCAAATATTCTTGTGAATGCTATTTCTAAATTCTAAAAAGTGTCTTGCTGTAAGGTACCACAGCAGGTGAAGTTTCAATCACCGCCGGGACCTCTGACGAAGGCTCATCCAGGAGCCGAAACTCGAGTCAGGTCATGCCAAAGGCATGGTCCTTACTGAAAAGAAAATGCCTAAAATAATGCCATTGAAAGATTGTTGTTTTTTTTCCAGATTAAAAAGAAAATGATTTTTTGATCAATCGTTTTAAAAATGATGGCGAAGTTTGAAGTGGTTACCTGTACTTGTTTTCCTCCACTTCCATTAGAAAAATGTTCTGTTCCTTTGAATCTGAAGTCAGCACACGATTTTGTACTTTGGTTTTAGATCTATTTCACTTTGAAATTACAGAGATAATCCTGAAGAAGTGAGGATTTTTGGTCTAAAGGGCTGTTTTCTTTTTTGTTTGTTTTTTTGTTTTTGGTCTAAAGTTTCATTGGTTGCCTTTTTGATAAGACTGAGGTTCAGTTTGTGTGTGTGTGTGTGTGTGTGTGTGTGTGTGTGTGTGTGTGTGTGTGTGTGTGTGTGTGTGTGTGTGTTATTTTTTTATTTCCAGGATAATGGAATAAGCCCTCATGTGTTTTTATATAGCGAGTCCCCGTGTGTATGCAGTTTTGTAAATTTTGTTATGGTTCCCACCGGCACACAATGGCCTACTCTTCCGAAAAGCGGAACGGGTTTTTAACGTTTGCGCAAGATGGTGTGTGTGTGTGTGTGTGTGTGTGTGTGTGTGTGTGTGTGTGTGTGTGTGTGTGTGTGTGTGTGTGTGTGTTTGACCTAAGATTTAAAGTATGAAATCTTGCTGACTGTGCCATGCTTGTTTCGACTTGAAACACACGACTTCATAAGTCTGTTTATATATTATAATATTAGGTGGCTGGTTCATTCTGCCTTCATAAGAGTAGAAAGAAATGGTGTGCTCACAAAGGAGTGATGACTTACTGAATTGACTTCTTGGTACTTTCCTCCCGATTCTTCTTTCTCTGCTTACTCTGTCTGTCTGTCTGTCTGTCTGTCTGTCTGTCTGTCTGTCTGTCTGTCTGTCTGTCTGTCTGTCTGTCTGTCTGTCTGTCTGTCTGTCTGTCTGTCTGTCTCTCCTCTCTCTCTCTCTCTCTCTCTCTCTCTCTCTCTCTCTCTCTCTCTCTCTCTCTCTCTCTCTCTCTCTCTCTCTCGCTTGTTCATTTTATTTCACTTCTTTAAAAAATTCAAATCATTTACAGTCACCCGTTTAGAACACACACAAAAAATAATTGATAGTAAAACTGAGGAGCTGCTGGAATAATTTGACTGCACGTGATGAACTTCTTGCTGAGGTGAAAAGGGAAAATCTTCTTTTGTTGTTTGGTGTGGATTTGGGGGGTAGTTTTCAGGGGGGGGGGGGGGACTTAGCGTTTGGGTTTTTGGGGGGCGGATGGGGGTTGTGGAGGGGGGGGGAGGGGGCAGGTTTTGGTAAAATGAATGAGAAGCATTGACAATTTCAGGTTAAAAGATTGGTGAAAAAGCCGATGATATTTTTTGTTAACCTAAACCGTTTTTTGTTAAAGCAAATGGGAGTATGCTTTGATATAGAAGATTGTAACAAATTCTATGAAACCTAAGTCCCATGTACAATTATGTTAGGAAAGACACAGGAACAGACAGAGCAGGTCAGGGCTGGGGAAAGTATAAGCTCTGAAGAGAGAGGAATGTGATAATGATAATGATGTTTTTGTGTTGTTTGTTAAAAAGGTTCATACTGTCATGATCATTTTGTGATTTGAAAACATGGATTATAATATAGTATTGTTGAATTCTTTGCTTGTTTTATGCACGCATATTGATATGAGTTTCAATCTGGAATATGATGGTGATACGTTTTGAATTTTGAAAAAGTCATTTGATTAAATATAAAAAAAGCAATTCAAATGAAATGAAACAATCTTTTGACTTTGCCGTTGTTCTGAATTGCTATAGATCTATGTGTGAATGTGGTGAATATAAGTAGAGTATTGCTTCTCTGTCTCTGTCTCTCTCTGTCTAACTGTCTCTCTATCTGTCTCTGTCTCCATCTCTGTCTCTCTCTTATACATTTACAAGCTTACACATACTCAAGACTCAAGAATACTTTCATGTCTCAACTTGAGAAATTATGAGCAACATTTTAAAATTACAACACACACACACACACACACACACACACACACACACACACACACAACACACACACACACACACACACTAAACTTCCACTCTGACCGGGGTTCCAGAAAAGGGCCCTGATAGGAAGGCTAGCCTATTGACTTCACTTCCTAGCACACCTACTAGGCAGGCTCCTGCACTGCAGCCACAGGCCTGAAGCTGTCATCTCCATAGCGCACGTGCAGCAGATCAGCCAGGCGTGAACAGCGGGCCGCAATCCCAGCAGGACCTCCGGCCTGGCGGGGCCTTTGATGTCAGCTGTCGGTGACGTGAGCTGCCATTGGCCCACCCTCTGCCCCCCCCCCCTCCCCTTACCTCTCCCTCCTTCCATCATCCCTTTCCCTGCACCCCTTCTCTCTTCCTATGTTATCTAGTTCTATTCGTAGTTATTTCACTTCTTGACGCCTCTGAAATATGGCACAATGATGGTTTTGTACTCGCTTTTTCTTTTCATTTTTTCTCTCCCTGCTTTGATAAAGTGAAGAGACTTGATTCGTGGGTGGTTTTAGATGAGAGTTCTTATGTGTCGATATATAGTGAATCATGCATTGGGTGATGAGGAGGAAGAGGAGGGAGAGTGGCGATGAATGGGGTGCCCTGTGTCTGAGGTTGTAACAGCGTTTTGTTGTTGTTGTTTATCATTATCGTCATGGTCAACACGATCATTATCTTCATCATAATCGTCATTCATCACTATGATAACCACCAGCACTATCATTGATAATAGTATTATTATTATTATTAACTTAATTTTAAATCAATCGTCGTGTTTTACTATGACCTCCAAAACAACAGAGGAGGCAGCTTTTTTGAAAATTGCCCAGAATTTTTTTTTTTTATAGTGGAGGTACCTTTGCCAAAGTTCCCCCTTCCCCCTTCCCCCCCTCTCTCTCTCCCTCTCTCGGCCAAGAGGGCATAGGGACAGTCAGCGTTGGAGATGTTCTCCAAAGGCGAACTAGCCCCCAGGGCTGCAGCACATAAGGACTGTGCAAGTCAGACCTCCCAGTCAGAGAGTCAATCACCAAATACTGAGTTGTAAAGTGGAATTCCATGAGTGGGAAAGAAAGCCACTGATCATACAGCTCTTACTTTACTGTTGCCCCAGACCTCAATGGTTTTATCAAGAACTGCGATAAACCCCATTATTACCATTATCATCATCGTTATTATCATCATTATCATATTACTATACTGTGGTAATATATTTAGTATTTATATTTATAAATATTATCACTATTATCATCATTATCATTATTGCCATTTATGTTCTATAAAGAAACTTTGTTGAAATTACATCCGCACTGAGTTAAAATACAAAACCAAAGCAACTTCAACTAAGAAGGACATCAGACTGGTAACAAAACACATTGTGGCAAGAAGAAACACTGCGGCAATAAGAAACATTGTGGCAACAAGAAACATTGTGGCAATAAGAAACATTGTGGCAATAAGAAACATTGCATCTTGACCTGGGATGGCCGGCTAATACCCCCAATATTGCGCACAATGGACCAGTCAACATGAAAGATACCCCCACACAGGCCTACCCTTCTTTCTGGTTTGACCTCCTTCTGTGGGCGTTTGACTTTTTTAATCTGTGTAGAAATCCCCTTAACAGAAGACAAAAAAGTTTTCCTTCCACCGCTAGAGCTCCGTTTTTGCCCGCCATGAGGGTAGCCACAATCGGGTATGAAAGAAGAAAATAAAACCACTCATGACACTTATTTTTATGTATGGGTGGATATCTTGGCTCCAACCTGGCACTATTCTGTAGCCTTTGAGGGTAGCTGTCACAGTGTTGTCACTTGCTGACGCCAGGCTAGGTGAGAGGTGTACCTGTTGACCTAAAGAGTGTTTACACTTGACACAGCCTTTCCCCCTTTTCTCTTTTTTTTGACGCGGCTTTTTCTCATTCAGCTAAGTGTGAGTCCTTTCTGAGCTAGAATACATGGTGTTGATTCTAAAGGGTTACCTGTCTCCCCCCCCCTCCCCCAGACAATACCTGTTGTACAGCTGTTTTGCCAAAAAAAAAAGTTTTGTTGCACTTTTCGTCATTGGTGTGTCTTTTTTAAGATGGGTGTCTCTGACATGATACTGCCCCTTTTTTTCATAATTCGCTCCATGGCACCTCTGCATTGTCCATCCATTGCAGGATATAGTTCTCTGTAGCAGCCCTCCCTCCCTCTGTAGCAGCCCTCCCTCCCTCTGTAGCAGCCCTCCCTCCCTCTGTAGCATCCCTCCCTCACTCTGTAGCAGCCCTCCCTCCCTCTGTAGCAGCCCTCCCTCCCTCTGTAGCATCCCTCCCTCACTCTGTAGCAGCCCTCCCTCCCTCTGTAGCATCCCTCCCTCCCTCTGTAGCATCCCTCCCTCCCTCTGTAGCAGCCCCCCCTCCCTCTGTAGCAGCCCTCCCTCCCTCTGCAGCAGCCCTCCCTCCCTCTGTAGCAGCCCTCCCTCCCTCTGCAGCAGCCCTCCCTCCCTCTGCAGCAGCCCTCCCTCCCTCTGCAGCAGCCCCCCCTCCCTCTGTAGCAGCCCTCCCTCCCTCTGTAGCAGCCCTCCCTCCCTCTGTAGCAGCCCTCCCTCCCTCTGCAGCAGCCCCCCCTCCCTCTGTAGCAGCCCTCCCTCCCTCTGTAGCAGCCCTCCCTCCCTCTCCCAGCAGCCCTCCCTCCCTCTGCAGCAGCCCCCCCTCCCTCTGCAGCAGCCCTCCCTCCCTCTGCAGCAGCCCTCCCTCCCTCTGCAGCAGCCCTCCCTCCCTCTGCAGCAGTCCTCCCCCCCTCTGTAGCAGCCCTCCCCCCCTCTGTAGCAGCCCTCCCCCCCTCTGTAGCAGCCCTCCTCCCTCTGTAGCAGCCCTCCCTCCCTCTGTAGCAGCCCTCCTCCCTCTGTAGCAGCCCTCCCTCCCTCTGTAGCAGCCCTCCCTCCATCAGTCTATGTCCTCTCTCTCTCTAACCTAGTGACAGTGTAGTTTCCCACACTTCTTGCCGTGAACCAGCAAGCTGGTCCCCCTCTGATAACAACTTTAGCTGAGAAGACACACTCTTAGACAGATAACTGTTGTGTCATACTTAAGTCGTTAGTCTCTACCTATCTGCCGCATATCTATCCTTCATTCTGCCACTGAGTTATCAACTGAAGAATGTGTCCCAAAATACTGATAAAATGTGTGACATTTTCGAAGCGGAAGTTGGAGGACTTCTAGCTATTTGAGACAAGCATTGCAGCCCTTAATAGAGTTTGGTTTATTTCCCTGCTTATTCCTGGTATTTCATCTTGTTTCCACCCCCAGGCAGGGGCCTGAGTCAGGTCAAGTATTTTTTTATATTTCCAGATGATACATTGAATAAACATTGATGTGTGTGTGTGTGTGTGTGTGTGTGTGTGTGTGTGTGTGTGTGTTGTGTGTGACAACTGTCCTATGATGGAGACTCTCTCTCTCTCTCTCCACACACACACACACACACACACACACACACACACACACACACACATATATAAATATATATATTATATATATTATATATATATATATATATATATATATATATATATATATATATATATATATATATATATATATATATGTAAAACACATAGCGAAAATAAAACAACCAGAATATTATGGTTCCCCAATATTTCGGCTTTCGCCTTCCTCAGGGGGTGTTTATTAC
>JASPKP010001740.1:0-7500 GCA_030674155.1 Stramonita haemastoma | reverse complement strand
CGGGGGACACACAGGCCCTTGAGCCTGCCGTCCTCTTGTTGACACACTCCCCAGGACTAACCGACAGCAGGCGCGGCGTCTTCTCATTCTGGCGTCGCCCAGGAAACAGTCGGCAGGATCAGTCGTCTGCCTCTATCGCCACAGTGGAGGGGGAGTCGATTACTGCTGTTGGATGGCCCGATTAAGGGCAGAGGGCTTTGATAGTGCGGGGCCCTGTCTTGTCGGGGAGGGGGGCAAAGGGACCGCCAGCAAAGCCGCTAATCCCCCTATCACTTTCAAGATAGGCCACTGGGAGGGGGGAGGGTGGAGGGAGGGAGGGAGGGACAGCTGAGGGAGGGGAGCTCTCCTATCATGGGGATGCCTCTATTTGTCAGCGGAACTACTGGGCCGCATGTCCGTCCGGTCCCCTGCATGTATTCAGCACTTTATGTGGTGAGGTTGGTTGTGTGGTACAGTGGACTGAGCGGTATCTGATAATGCATGCCACTGTCTTTCAAAATGGAGCATATTGCGAATGGACAAGCCTAGAACTCAACAAAGTTTTGAGAAAGGCAGAGCAGAGACAGGAATGGAGGGAACTGGTTGCCAAGTCTTCAGGGGTGCCCCCATGGTCCCAGACTAAGGGATAGATAGATTATTATAGATTATTCTGTTATTATAGATAGATAGATTGTTTATTGCTTATCGGCATTTTTCCGTTTCGTTCCTCGGCTGGAGCTCCAGAGTTCACCAATGGTGAGATTTTTACGTATGCAACTGTCACCCCCCTCCCTCCCCCCAATTAGGTAGCTGCATCCCGACTTCGGGGATGGTGTCTAAATATGACACTTGTGTGCATGTGGGTTTTCTTTATGTCATCTGTTCCTACGGGAACAAGATGACCTACTCATCCCAAAGACGGAACGGGTTTTATCGTGTGCCTTAAAATGGGAAGATAAGGCAAGGGTTATATCAAACCCAAAACCTCATGGTTTACTTGTTGGCAGGCAAACGTCTTGACCGTCCTGCCACTCTCCTTCTATGGGGCATCAAACAAGCCAGAAGATGCAGCACATTCTTTTCCACCCCCTCACTGTGGCGCTGTTCAAATCTCACAGACATTGAAAAAGCTGCTGGCTCATCATCACCTTTGTTTGTCTAATGGTGGCGGAATCTTGTCAAGTGTCTGTCTTCGTGTCATGATATTGTCTGTCAGCATTTTCAGCAGTGCAGAGCTACATACCCATCCTGCTTTTCCTATCAGAATAGTGATCATGACGTTATATTATCACCACTTAGAGCAATACGATATCAGAATGACGTCACATCAATACCACTTACACGCAATACGACTATCAGAATGACGTCATATCAATACCACTTACAGCAATACGACTATCAGAATGACGTGATATCACCACTCAGAGCAAAATGACTATCAGAATGACGTCATATCAATACCACTTAAAGCAATACGATTATCAGAGAGAGAGAGAGAAGAGGAGAGAGAGAGAGAGAAGAGAGAGAGAGAGAAGAGAGTCCTCAACATGGAAAACGTCTGATGAATTTGTTAAAAACCTCACACACTATGATTTCTGAATCATGTTCTAATACTGTAATACCCCCCAGAAACGGGTTGAAAAAGGTGGAGTTTTTGTGGGTAGGAGAAGTTTGGATGTGTTTTAGTCTTGGTTTTTCACACTTTGATTTGATCTCTCATAAATGTTGAAATTACAAACTGGGTAAGCATTCCTATAGACTGATGATATTCTGCATGAAACAAACATACTGGCACAGAAATATGAGGCATGCGAGGCGCATACATACATACATACAGACAGACAGAAAGACAGACAAACACACACACACACACCAGAGAGAGCGAGAGAGACAGAGACAGAGACAGACAGAAGACAGACAGACAGACAGACAGAGACAGAGACAGAGACAGAGAGACGTGCGCAAGCGAGCAACACACACACACACACACACACACACACACACACACACACACACACACACACACACACACACACACACACACACACCACATACACACACACACACACTTCACTCCAAACCTTACAGAAGAGGATATCCACAGTATTATTATTCGCTTAATTTTTCTCTTCTGGCCGTTTTTTTCAATGTTTTTCAAGTGTTTAGCACTTCTGTCTGTCCCTTTAATCTAAAGCCTTTTGAGATAGGCGTGCTCTCCTCCTTTTATACAAATTATATTGGTATTGCTACTCTCAGTTTGAATTTTTGAGAGTCAGTAAGTGGGGAATCAATCTAAAGGGGAGACGAGGATTTATGGGGTGTGTATGTATGTGTGTGTGTCTGTTGGGGGGGGGGGGGGAGCAAAGAGAGAGAGAGAGAGAGAGACAGACAGACAGAGACAGAAGACAGACAGACAGAGATCAGTAGCAAAAAGTGGGGGGTTATTTATAAATCTGATAGAGCCATCCATCTGGGTTGTTCAACTTGTATAATAATAGGACCAGTATTTTTTCCTGAAAAGAAACATTTGGACTCTAACAGTTTTTCATGCAAATAAAAGAAGAGATATACAGACTGACAAAAAGACAGAAGGAACCCAACTTATCAAATCTGCTTCTCATTATTTCTTCTGACTTTTTTCTTTTCAACCCAGCTCCTTGCTGCAGCTTTTTCAAATCTGTTCAGCCTCCTGGCCTACAGATGAAAGACAGGCGGCTCTTTTGAAGTGTGGGGAGAGAGGGCAACAGTGCAAGGTGTTTACCTATAACACGCCATTGATGAAAACGCCACTGCTCCTCAGAACCCGGCTCTTTAAGCTTCAGCCTGCAAAGCTGCTGGGGAGGGGCTGCAGAAAAGCAGCAATTAGAACAGACTGGGTCCACATCTGGAGATTTCCTGTGGGTAGCAGAGGGCATAGAAAAGGCATATTTCCATCTCCTTTTCTTGCTGCCTTGAAAACTTTGTCATCCAGATCAGGTTAAAAACTTAGTCTGTCCAGAGAAAGCCGAAGAAGAAGATGCCTGCATTGTAAATCGCTTCAGACTAGATACCTGCATTATAAATCTCTTTACACTAGATACCTGCATTATAAATCTCTTCAGACTAAATACCTGCATTATAAATCTCTTTACACTAGATACCTGCATTATAAATCTCTTTTACACTAGATACCTGCATTATAAATCTCTTTACACTAGATACCTGCATTATAAATCTCTTTACACTAGATACCTGCATTATAAATCTCTTTACACTAGATACCTGCATTATAAATCTCTTTACACTAGATACCTGCATTATAAATCTCTTTACACTAGATACCTGCATTATAAATCTCTTCACACTAGATACCTGCATTATAAATCTCTTTACACTAGATACCTGCATTATAAATCTTCTTCAGACTAAATACCTGCATTATAAAAATTTTTTTCCCTAGATACCTGCATTATAAATCTCTTCACACTTATACCTGCATTATAAATCTCTTCACACTAGATACCTGCATTATAAAATCTTTACACTAGATACCTGCATTATAAATCTCTTTACACTAGATACTGCATTATAAATCTCTTCAGACTAAATACCTGCATTGTAAATCTCTTTACACTAGATACCTGCATTATAAATCTCTTCACATCTAGATACCTGCATTATAAATCTTTCACACTACATACCTGCATTATAAATCTCTTCACAACTAGATACCTGCATTATAAATCTCTTCACACTACATAACTGCATTATAAATCTCTTCACACTAGATACCTGCATTATAAATTCTTTACTACTAGATACCTGCATTATAAATCTCTTCAGACTAGAAACCTGCATTATAAATCTCTTTACACTAGATACTGCATTATAAATCTCTTTACCACTAGATACCTGCATTATAAATTCTCTTCAGACTAAATACCTCATTGAAATCTTTACGCTTCAAATTAGTTCGCAGTGTTGTTTCTGTTGTGGAGCGATGAGAACAAAATATGAGAAAGCATCTCATGTTATTTCAGAAACGAAATTGTTGCATGACTTAAACAATTTTTAGGCATGGTCGTAATGATGTATTCATGAGCACATTTAATAGTTAGGCAAGGTGAATGGGCATTAAAGAAAATTCCAATAATATATATATAGAATATATGATATATAGATATATATATATATATATATATATAAATATATATATATATATATTTATATAATATTTATATATATATATAAATATAAGAAATCACTTTAGGCATAATTTTTGTCTTGTTTTGGTTTTTGGTGGTGGAAGGAGGGCTACCAAGTTTTGTTTAAAAAAAATTCAATTCTATGTTTGGGTTTTTAGGAATTTTTTTGTTGTCCTCAGTAGAGTTTTGGGTTTAGACCAGGGTGTGGTTTTATGTATGGAACCCTTTTTTCCCCAAAAAGTTATGATCTGTGTGCAAGACGTTTGTGTGCATAAACTTGGGCTAGGGTTTTTAAAACCTTTTAGGGGGGGGAAAACCCCCAGTCAGTTTTTAAAACGGGGTTTTCCCCTGGTGGTTCGAAGGGGCTGCCAGATCAAGAGCACAGTGTTTAAACCCACTGGCTTACCCCCCCCCCCGGGGTTTTGGCCATAGGATGTACACTAAAAAACAAAACAAAAAAAAGTTAATGTGTTATGAGTAGTTTTAAGATAAAATTTTATGTTTTTAAAAAAAACCCACACACCTTTATATTTATATATATATATATATATATAATGTGACAGGTACACTTTAACCCTCTTTTATTTTTCCCAACTTTGGCTATTATGCGAAAAGCAAAAAATGCCCAAATCAAAACACATGTAACTGTGGGGTATGAACGTCCTCCAAAAGGGGAATGGGCTGTTTTAAAATGGGGGGCCAAAAAAGTCACATACACAAAAACGTCACCTTTGGGGGGGGGGGGGGGCCCCTCACACGTTACCCGGGGGAAACCCCAAAAAAAAAAAAAAACAAACCCAATAGTTCCCGGAAAAAAAAATGATATTGAAGCAGGGAGAAAAAGGGAAAAGACTATGGAAAAAACACAGTGCAGAGAAAGGTTTGGTGGATGTTTGAAAAGTCAAAAGGGTAAAAAAAAAAAGGGGGGTTTTAAAAAAAAAAAAAGGACAAATGAGTGAGAGGTAGAGGAAGATAGCCCCAAAGTTAGGTACGAGGGAAATAGAGAATGAAGGACCCCACCACGCGCGCGATAATTTTTTATATATAGATTAGATATAGATATAATCTACTTTTCCCTCTATCTATCTATCTATCTTTAAAATCTATCTTTTTTTTATATTATTTTTAAATTTTATTAAAAATATTTTATATATTATATTATTTATTTATATAAAATTTATATAATTTTAAAAGAAAATACATATAAAAAAAACAAAAAATTAAAAGCTTATTAAGGGTCCATCTGACCCCAAGTTATACATTTAATCCCTCTCTCTCTCTCTCTCTCTCTCTCTCCTCTCTCTCTCTCTCTCTCTCTTTTCTCTCTTCTCTCTCTCTCTTCTCCTCTTTAAAAAAAAAGGAACCCCCCCCCACCCCCCAAAGCAAAAAAAAAGCCCCCCAACCCCCCAGTCAGCCTATCTTCAATCCTCCTTGTTTTTTTTTTTTCCCCTTCCCCCACCAACCCTCACACCCCCTCCCTCCCACCCCCCTTCCTTCTCTGAAGGCAGGGGGCAGGCAGGAGGCATAGCAGGCCCAGAGCTCAACTGGCAAGCTCTGTTACATTTTCGTCGGGTCTCTTTTCCCCCTTTTCGTTCCCCCTTTTTTTGGGGGGGGCCGGGGTTTTCCTTAACCCCTTAAAACCCCCTCTTCTCTCCCTTCCCCCTTTTTTCCCCTTCTTCTTCTTTTCTTCTGTTTCTTCTTTTTTCTGCTCTCCTTCCCCTCTTCCTCCCCCTCTCTCCTCTTCTCTCTCTCTCTCTCTTCTTCTCCTTCTCCTCTCTTCTCTCTTTTCCCTCTTCTCTCTCTTCTTGGAAGGTTTTTTAAAAGTTTTCAAATCAGCTGATAAGATAATACGACATCAAATGGATAGACAAAAAAAAATTTTAACTAGCTTTTTCAATCACCTGAAAATGTGCTTTTCCCCAAACCAATTACCAATCTAGTTTTATCGAAAAATTTTAAAAAAAAATACCAAAACCCTTTTTTTTTTTGTTTGTTTGTTTTGGTTTTTGCTTTGCTGGTTTTTTTTTTTTTTAAATTTTTTTTTTTTTGGGGGTTGTTTGGTTTTGGGGGGGTTTTTTTCTTTTCTTTTAAAATTTTTTTTTTTTTTTTTTTCCATTGGTTGCAGTGAATTTGCACGGGGGAGAGGTAAGTTGTTGAGTTACCAACAATTATTTAAAAATTTAAAATTATTATTATTATTTTTTTTATCCTCATCATAAATTTCTACTTTATCATATCATATTATTTTTTAATTTTTTATTATTATTATTATTATTTTTTTATTATATTATTTTTTATTTTTTTTATTATTATTATTATTATTATTATTATTTTATTTTTTTTATTATTATTATTGGTAGTAGCGTCTTCTTTTTATCATTGGGGGTTTTTATTTTTTTATAACGACATAACCAACCCCAAAAAAATTGGGGTATTTCTTTTAAAACGAATTTTTAAAAAAAAATTTTTTGAGACTCTCAGGGTTAAAAAGGGTTTTAAAAAAAAAAAGAGCAGCAACAACAACAACAAACAACAAAACAAACAACAAAAAACAAAACAACAAAAACAACAACAAAAAAAAGGCGGAAAAAATGGGGGGGGGGGGGGGCCCCAGAAAAAACAAGGACATTGGTTCCGAATTGAATGTATACCTTTATGACTTACCGTTTTGGGTTTTTTATGTTTTGTTTTTTTTTTTCAAGAAGAAAAAATTTTTTTCTGAACTTTTGTTTTTTAAAACCCATGGGGCTTTTTTAACTTTAAAACGAAGGAAACTTGAATTTCGGAAAAAAAAAAAAGATATTTGCTTTGTAGTTTTATGAATTGTCGTTAAACAAGTATGGGGTGTGGTCAACAATAAAACAAAAAATTTTTTTCCAGATGGTTCATTGAAAAAACTTGTTTTTTTTGTTTCATTAAGCCATTATCTAGGGAAAAAAAAAAAAGAGAAAAAAAAACATTTCACCCCAAAATTCTTAATTTCGTAAGTGTGGTGTGCGGTTTCTTTTAAAAAATTTTTTTTTATCCTTTTAATCGAGGATAAGGAAAAAAGCCTCGCGGTTTTTTACATCCATCCCCGTGGTTGCAGTTTTTAAATTTGCATTGTTCCCCCCGGACACAATGGCCTTTCTTTACGGAAGCGGAACAGGGTTTAAAATTGCGCAAAGTTCTGGTGCGTTCGACACGGGGCTTCGGTTTTATAGTCTCATCCAAGGCTTTTAAGGAGAGTAGAGTCAGCACTGATGGTTTTTTGTTTGTTTGTTGTTTTGTTGTTGTTGTTGTTTTTGTTTTTTTTTTTTTTGTTTTTTTTTTTTTTTTGGGGGGGGGGGGGGGGGGG
>JASPKP010001739.1:15000-17500 GCA_030674155.1 Stramonita haemastoma | reverse complement strand
CGATGGAGAGAGTGGGAGTGCGAGGAGCGAGAGAAAGAACAGAGAGAGGGGGGGGGGGGGAGAGAGAGAGAGGGAGGGGATGAGAGAGAGAGGGGGATGAGAGGAGAGAGAGAGAGAGAGAGAGAGAGAGAGAGAGAGAGAGAGAGAGAGAGAGAGAGAGAGAGAGAGAGAGAGAGAGAGAGAGAGAGATTTTATTCTTTTTATTCTTTTTATTCTTTTATATCGAGGATAACAGAATAAGCAATCGTGCTTTTTTTCATCCGGTCCCCGTTTGTATGCAGTTTTGTAAATCTTGTCATCTGTTCCCACCGGCACACGATGGCCTACTCTTACGAAAAGCGGAACAGGATTTAACGTGTACGCAAGATGTTCTGCGTGCGTTCGTACACGGGGCCTCGGTTTATAGTCTCATCCGAAGGACTTTTGGGGAGAGTGGAGTCAGCACTGATGTTAACTCCAGGAGAAAAATCTTCTCGACCGGACTCGAACCCGGGTCGTCAAATTGCCAGCGCAATGTTCTGACCACTAGGCTATCCGTCCCCCCCCCCCCCCCCCCCCCCCCCCCCCCCCCCCCCCCCCCCCCCCGAGAGAGAGAGAGAGAGAGAGAGAAGAGAGAGAGAGAGAGAGAGAGAGAGAGAGAGAGAGAGAGAGAGAGAGAGAGAGAGAGAGAGGACTAGTTCAATGCCTCCATCAAGAGAAACATACAGACAGACAGAGAAGGAGTGAAAAAGTAGTTCAAGGCCTCCATGTGAAGGGAGGGTGGTTGTTTTCTTGCTAAATTGCCCCCCTTGCTGAAGGACTCAGCTGGCAGAGACAGCACAGGTCAAAGGTCAGAGCACAGCCACGCTCTCCAAAAACAGCCAAGGTTAAGCAGCCTTGAGCGCTGTTGTCTCGCGGATGGGTGACCTTGGTTCAGCACAGCAACCCACCCACCCCCTCACCACCACCACCACCACCACCACCAGTTCACCTAGCTGCAAATTGGTACCTGTCCTCTTTAGGGCCAAGGAATGTAAAGCTGTGACGGAGAGGAAATGGGTGCCATCTTCAAGATGCTGGTCCTAAGAGAAGGTGAGGTCTTTGGCATCTCATGCACTGCTCAAAGATTGCATAGGTTATGTTAACACCTAATACAGTTAAAAAGGATCCCATCCACTTCAAAAATATGTTAAGTCATCAGCTTGCTTTTTTTCAAAATAATAATGGCCCTGGTTTTCTTTAGTAGGTGTGAAACAACATGCTCTCACTGCGGCAACAATATCCTCTTAGATTCCTGGTTTTATGTGGGGACACCGTGTATTTCCATGGTAGAATGTCTCTGAATAAAATCTATGTAATCAGGGTTAAAGTAAAGAATGTCATGTGAACGACGGAAACAAGTTATATATAGTCTTCTTCAAAGATCAGATATGCTGGGGTCCATTGAGTAGATACCTTCTGCCCAGTCAGGTTTTCTCTTATTAGAAAACGTGGCGAGCATTCGTGCTGTGACGGGTCACTGCTTTACAGGCTGTGAGCATGATGTGTAGTTGCTGGCCTGTGTATGGAGCCTCGTGATGGTTTCTGCATTTCTCTGGACTACCTATCCACCATGGTCTTCACCACTGCCACACCTTTTCCTCGTCGTCTGAATGTTGCTTCAGATTTTCTTCTACATCCCACGCATAGGACCAGACTTACCACACGTTTTGAACACGTCTGCAGGGATTAATTTAGAAGATAAATCTTATTTCCAGAGGTGGCTATTCATTCACACGACTGTGTTCTGAGTGCTCTGTAGTTTGACACAGAGATGGTTTGGTCTCTCTGCCTGATTGCTTTGTCATTCTAACTGTACTGTCATACTCCAGACATTGCCGCAATGTCATCTTGCGAAAGGCTTACGCAGTTGTGCCTGAAATTGTGTTGGTGCAACTCAATTCCATCCATAAAAAAGTTGTACCTCAAATTTTGTAGGTATAACTTTACTCCTGCAACAAAGCACACGCGCAGTAGTGCTTTGAATTTTGTTGAAATAACTTAACTCCGTTTAAGCATGGCTACGAGCTATTTTCCTACCCTTGTTAACGGAGTTTGGGCCAACATTGGTCTTTCTATTGAGAGTCCATCAAGAATGCTTTCAGTTGTTCCTCTGTGTGACCATTTGACTCAAAGAAGTCTCATGTGTTACCACATTTTAGTTGCGTTTATTTTGTCTCTTTCCAATTTTCATAGTGTCCAGGCTACTTACCCACTCAGCAATACAGGCCAGATTAGTATCTTGACAATTCTAATTATGAGGCAAATGAAGCTGATAAAGCACAGCCTGAGATATGTAGATCATGCAAACAGAACCACACAGACAAATTTGATGAAGACAGTTCTCAAAGGTAAGGTTGAAGGGTAGAAAGAAAAGAGGCAGACCAACCAACATCCTACATTGCCAACATCACTGAGATCAGGGGTCTTGGAAGGTTACAGGAGATCGTAGAACTCAGCAATGACAAAAAGAAATGATGGG
>JASPKP010001738.1:20000-25000 GCA_030674155.1 Stramonita haemastoma | reverse complement strand
GGACTCTAGAAATTAATTTGATATAGTAGATTATTGGTCCATGTATAGTAAACATTGCTGCTATCTTCGTGAAAACTATCAATTCAACACTTTTATTGTCCTCTATCAAAGGAAGTATGTTTCAGTGTTTCAAAGGAAATGTGTTTCATTAAAATTGCTGTTCTTATTGGGGTGGGGGGGGGGGGGGGAGTAGGAGGAATAGTAATGTAGATATTTTGACACAACTGACTTTCCATAGAAGTCACGGGTGGCTTGTCACGCGCAGAGGAGGAAGCAGCCCACACAGTGATTTTATGGCAGCAGAGAGGGGAGAGGGGGAGGATCGGCAGTTACAGCATGTCGACACTCCCAGAAGGAATGGACACCTAGAAAATGTCGCCCTGGTGATTGATGGCAGGTATCTGACTGTAGGAGGAGTCATGGTTAATGCACGAAAGTTTTAATGCAGGTTTGAGTTCCAATCCTGATTCACTTACAACAACAGCTGGAACATAGAAGTTAGCAGGTTGTGTTGGAGGATAGATAGAAGGAAACGCCAGAATCTATGCTGCCTGTCAGTGTGGAGCCATGCCTGTCTTTCTGTCATGAAAAATGTACAACGGTGCTATAGTTTTGTTAGAGAACGAATTCTTTTAAAAGTTTCAAGGAAACTAGGTTATCAAAATCTGCCAATTGTCTATATCATTTTCAGCAGAATCTTCTGGCATACTATATATTATATAGTTCTGTGGGGATGAGGTCTCAACCAGCTAGGGTCAGGGAGTGATGACTAAAGGTGAAGGCCATCAATTCAGCTGCTGTGTTGCTGTGAAGGGTGTGGGTGTATCCCACCATTTCTCTGCAGTGTTAACCACACCCAAGGGTTCATACCTCCAACCTATCTCTTCCTCTCCATGGGAGAAACATCCCAGGGAGAAACATACTAAATTATGGTCCTTATGGTTGGCCTTCATCAGGGAAGACTCAAAAGTAACAGCTGCCTTGGTGTCCATGAAAACACTCAAGTTCTTAGGGTTGTAAAGGAAACAGCAAAAGTGTACCCAATACTTCAGTTGAGAGATCAATCTTTCGCTGTTATGTTGTTGCTTGCTGTTGTGTTGTTAACCATGAGCAAAGTTCTGATTCTGATTCCAGACCTTGCTTTCCCCTCCACCATCTGTGATCTGCTCCTAATTCTTTCTTCTTTTCCAATCATGCTGAGGGGATTTTTTGTTTTGATTTTTTTTTGTTTTTCCCCTATACCTCAGCTGTCAGCTCCGAAGTTCACCAGAGGTCAAATTTGGCGTATGCAACCGTTTTTACCCACCCCTGAGGTTGCTGCTTCCGACTTTGATGTCTAACACAAAACCTGTTGTGTGTTTTTTTTTATTTGTCATCCATTCCTATCGGCACGAAATAGCCTACTTTACAAAGGCGGGACGGGTTTTTAAGGTGTGAGCAAGATGTTCTGCATGCGTTCGCACACGGGCTCTCAGTTTACAGTTCATTCGAAAACTTTTGGGGGGAGTGGAGTCAGTACTGAGTTAACTCCAGGGTAAAATTCCCTAAACGGGGCCTCCGTGGTGGCTGGATCCCGGGCCGTCCAGCACAGGTAAAAAAACTCTAACCACTAAGCTGTCCTGCCCCAATTCATGCTAGTTTGATTCTGAAGGTTTCATCATTTATTTGCATCAAGAAATGATCGTAATCTCGATCATTATTATTATTGCAGTTTGGTTCGTTTGTGTTTTATTCTCCATGTGCTCAAATAGGAGGGGGGTTGAGGATTGAATAATTCAGCTTAACTCGAATAGACTAGTACGACTCGGCAAGAATTATAGGAATACTTTCTTGGTGATCAAAATTATTCCAGAGTGCTGTTCCAGACCGCAATACCTGTGAGTGTCCAGCACACTGAGTCATGGGTCCTGGTTTCAAACAAAAACGGACTCAGCCCAAAACACAAAGTGACCGTTAACAAACAACAAAAAAGTGGGGCCTAAAAACAGTCCGGTACGTAATTGCCCGGACCATTTGTCGTCTTTAACAGTGGCATTTCACCAGTCCAATTGGTTTGGAATGGGGAGGGGGTAGGAGGAGGGGGGTGTAGCAAATGGAAAAAAACAAGTTTTGTGAAGACAGTTGGTTAACTGGCCTATTCACACTGTTTTGGCTGGTGTGAAGGAAAGCAGTCCAGGAATGACGTCTGTGGGTTTTTTTCCGTGAAGTAAACAAACAAGTGATAGTCTGATTTCTCCTGGCACTGACGGTCAGTATTGTAAAGAGCCTATATACAGCCAGAGCAGTGACAGTGTGTCCCCACTGCCTTTCTCTACTCCGGCCAGGGAGGGAGATAGTGGACAAAGCTAGAGCTATCTATCTGCTGACCACAGCCAGCGCTGAGGGGCTCGTTAGATGATCTATTGGGTGGGGAAGGAACCCGGGAGAGTTGGAACGATCCAAGGTAGCCAGCGACGACAAGGCCGGTAAATCTGGAAGCAGTATGGACAAGGGGCTGCAATTCAAGAAAGGAAAGGTTTTGGGGCGAGAGAGAGTGAGAGTGAGAGAGAGTGAGAGGATTAAAGGCTTTAGACCTTGTGAAGCGTTGCGTGGAGAAGAGAGAGAGAGAGAGAGAGAGAGAGAGAGAGAGAGAGAGAGAGAGAGAGAGAGAGAGAGAGAGAGAGAGAGAGAGAGGTGTTATGTGGTATTTTAACTCGGTGAAGCTGGTCAGAAGAGCCCTCAGGCCATTTTGTACAGAGGTTTAAAATAGCCTGAACCACACACACACACACACACAACACACACACACACACACAAAACACACACATACACAACACACACACAACACACACACACACACACACACACACACACACACACACACACACCAGAGGCTCTGCAGATTTCAAAAAGCACTGGATTATGTACATGTATGTACTCAGTGCAACCCCTTAACCTCAAGCTTATATACCTAGGTACAAGTTTCAAACCAAACACTTTTACTATTCAGACATTATCGCCATATTGTGTCAGTCAGTGTGCCTTCCTGTTCAAAACGTAACCTATGTTACCACGGCAATGGCCAAGACTGATGTGTGATGCCACAGTCCTGTCTCTTACTGACTGATGGTTTCCCTCTAAAAACAGATATAAGCCTGTAAGCGTGCGATTACCCATTTGCATGCACGCATACACATATTCTTATCATTGAATTCAAATCCCGATCTTTCATGGCGACAGATTAATTTTTGATACTGCAAGCAGTTCTTCAAGTTTCAAAAGATGATCAGTTCGGTCTTGAAGTCTTGATTTCTGACAATAATTTTTTTTTAATTTCTTGCGCTCATAAAACAGAATGACTAGATTTAAAATCATTCGTTAGTAGAAGCTTAGACACTCTATTCTTTATCTTTTATATAATTATAATATATATATATATTATATATTATATATATATATTATATATATAATAATATATATATATATATATATATATATTATATATATATATAAGTTTATGTGTGTGTGTGTGTGTGTGTGTGTGTGTGTGTGTGTGTGTGTGTGTGTGTGTGGTGCGTGTGGTGTGCCGTGTGTGTGTGAATAGATTTCTTAACCTCTGCATACAGTTATTTTGGGGAGCAAATACTGTTAACCCGGGTACAAATTTACAGGAAGTACACATCTGAGGGTACACCGGTTGTTTAATTCTGTCCGTGTTGTGACTTAGGCCCAGTGGCCAGAGAGATCAGCCCCCCAGGTGGGCTGGTGTTACACAAAGGAGCTGGCGCTGTGGGGTTTTTTTGTTTTCTTTTTTACATTGTCCATCTTTCTCCGTGACGTCAGCGGGTCCAGTAACCAGTGCTTTACCATGCCAAACCGCTGTGCTCAGGCCAGACGTGTGTCCTGCTGCAAAGTTTAACGCCGGAATTTCAGGTTCCGGGCCAGGGTCCTAATGTCTGGAACCACAAAGGCCTGGCTAACTAACACCTCTGCAGTGTCTCACTTCTGCTGCTGTGCTTGAAATATACCCGCTGTTTGTGTGCAGACGGTGAAGCCGTGATTTGCCCGTTAGGCTATAGCCAGTAGTAGGCTGGCCATGATTTAGGCTAGCCTAGGATTGTGCAGTGGTCAGTACAGAGGTGTTGTGTAGGCTATGCATGCGAGTTTTCCAAATCTAAGCGATTGCATGTGTGTGTGAAAGGATTGGGAACCTGAGCTGCAGTGACTTGCTGTTGTGAGGCATTAAAAACCTTGCTGTGTTTAGTTTCGAGAGGAGTTTTTTGCGGACTGTGATGATACAGATTGAGTTATTGCAGTTTGTGAGGGCGCAGATTGTCGTGTTCAGTGACTAGCCTTAGTGGCCTAGGCCTATATATTCTCAGCAATTTTACAGCAAAACCATTGATGAGGGCTAGCCTAGTTAGTCAGCAAAACGTGAGTGTGTTTACGTAATGTAAGTTTAACCCATGTCATCAATGTTTACGTCATATTCATCAGATGAAAACCCAGTCAGTCTTACCTAGCCCATCCTAATGAAGCATCTCCTTTGAGCTGATGAGACGGCAGATCTACATCTATCCATAGTTTGATTTTAGTGACAGACATAGCTATTGTGGAACCAGGACTGTGTGTATTCTCTCTGTGTAAAGAATATTTAGAGTTCTTTCGGTTTTGTCTTTTGCTTTAAAGCTTCACTTTGCGTGTCAATGATACACTGCTCATGCGGAATCTAGTGCCGTAACTTTAACGGGATGGGAAAATGTCTATGATTCATATGAACGCTTGAACACCTATTCATTTTCTTTAAGCAGGAAACAGGGTTGAGGTATACGATAGACTAACAATTTTCTGCAGTCGGTATACTCTACAATTGGGACTATGTGACACTACTTTTTCCTGGTGTCCTCAAAAACTTGGAGCACTCTCGCCTCTGCTCCTCTTTGCACCTACTAGTGTCTTTATGTGAATTGTTCGGGTTTTTTTCAGGGTCAGTCACAACTGTTTTCGGTTTCAGATTGCAG
>JASPKP010001738.1:12500-15000 GCA_030674155.1 Stramonita haemastoma | reverse complement strand
ACCGATTTTATCCAGCACTATGCCCGTTGATGGATTACCCACAACGCTGGAGGTGACCTTAGGTGCCCTGCTACAGAAAAGTCACCTAACCTCCTGGAAAATCTGTGGAGAAGGAGACAGCACCACTGTTGTTATCAGGCTGAAGACCGGTTCTGACACTGTGAACATGGCGGGACAACAAACATCATCAGTCCCGCAGTATTACCGTAAAAAGCCTCCCAGTCAGCGTGACAGGGACAGAAGAAGGGCGGAGGAGAGAAGACAAGCTGAGCAGAGAAGACAGGCAGAAGAGGAGGAGAGGAGACAGGCAGAGGAGAGGAGACAAGAAGCAAGGCAAGAAGATTTAAAGACCAGGGAAAATGAAAATTTTAATTGTGAAAATTCACTCGGTCTGTTTATGTGTACGCCTCCATCAAACCGCAGTGTTCCGCACAGCGACACACCCCTGTCTCCAGACCACACTTCTCCGCATGGCCTGCGCTCTGCACGTGAATATCACCCCATGGCCTCTGATGTCACCCTGGCTGAAACCGACACGGGCGCTGATCATCAAAACAAAACTGACCTTGTGTGTGTGCCTGCAGTGGATACAGCCGGGGACAGTGACTGTGACGACGCGCTACAGAAGGCTGAAGACTCTGACTACAGTGTGGAGATCATCAGAGACTATGTCAGTGAACTGACTGATAGATCTCTACAGAGAAAACTGCGGAATACTTCAAGGAATCGGGACTTTCGCCGTGTGTTGGTTTCTGAAGATAGGCCCTCTACAGTGATCTGTGAAAGTGACGACGTGGTATTCCAGTTTGACTGGACAGCTGAAAGTGGCGTGCCTACCAATATCTTTTGGTTTGCCAAAAGGGACACTAAATGCATGAACCAGAAAGAACGGGAAATTTACGCCAGACTGAAGCTGTGGACACCTGCTGACCGCAAGAAGATTAAAGACGGGATCAGTGCAGGACTACACGACTTACACATGGTTATGGATGTGGTCAGATTATTTCTGGGATAAACAGGACTGGTTACTTTTTGACTAAATGCGGAGTGTATAAGTCTGCATCATCTGAAGATCTTCCGGACATGTCCAGTAACCAGCCAGCAGTACAACCACGACAGTTCTTCGGTCCCTGCTTCGACATCCGTTAGCCGGTTATTACCAGTGACATTCACACACATGTGTAACCATATATAAACAATACCGCGTTTTGGTTACCACTCGCGAAGAATCATTGATATTGTACAGTATTCGATTTTGTTGTACTTTTCGATTTCGGTCCCTCTCCCAAACTACCCGTTTGTGAATGGGCTGAAAAGCTTAACACAATAAATCTTTGTCATTGTCATTGTCTCTCTCTCTCTCTCTCTCTCTCTCTCTCTCTCTCTCTCTCTCTCTCTCTCTCTCTCTCTCTCTCTCTCTCTCTCTCTCTCTCTCTCTCTCTCTCTCTCTCTCTCTCTAACCTATCCGGTCTCCTATCTTAGGGTCGTCTGGTATCACGTAAAGTGGAAAGACGTTAAAATTGAAGACTTACTTGCTTACGCGCGCACGCACATACATGGATAAACACACACAAGAACGTGTGTGCATGTGTGAGCACACACACACATATACACACACGCACGTGCACGCACGCACGCACACAATACACACACAAAAACACTCGCACATGCACGCACGCACGGGCGCACGGGTGCACACACATATACATGCATGCGCGCGAGCGTGTGTGTGCTTTCCTATGCATGCATGCATGTGTGTGTATGTGTGTGTGCGTGTGTGCGCATGTGTGTGTGTATGCGTGCGTGCATGTGTATGTGTGTGTGTGTATGCTGAACTTTCGTAGTTGTTTGAACCGTAGGTTTTGTTATGTCATGGTGATGAGATAGAAAACAAGTTCTCTCTCTGTTTTTAGTCAGGCAAAAGTATGAAACCTAAAAGATCCAGTCAGCTGGTTAAAACCAATCGACTGTTAAACAAAGTCGAAACCATCTATATTGATAATGCTGTGAGACCCCTTGGGTACATACACACACACACACACACACACGCACGCACGCACGCACGCACGCACACACACGCACACACACACAGAGCTGACAAATGCAAGGGCAGTGACTCGTGTTTTTATCAGTAAGGCTGTACTTACCTCCCATGATGTAAATGGCTGATGGATCGATAATCTTAATTCTTGCTCGATAAAAATCCAGTAAGTATCAAATGAAACAACTTTGGGCAACTCCTTTGTTCTTTTTAATTAAAGTACTATGATTATTTCCCCCCATACAACTGAAGCCTGGGATTTCTTATTTATGACAATATTCAGGTGGGTTTTTTTTTATATTACAAAACCAACAAACCAAACCAAAATTAAGCATACAAATTGATACAACAAAATCCACAGTGGGAAAGCCGGGGGCCTGTCATGCGTGCTACTACTATCCCCAAGTATTATTGTCTGCCACATGAGCGAAAATGCGTCATGCAACCTGACAAACCAGG
>JASPKP010001738.1:5000-7500 GCA_030674155.1 Stramonita haemastoma | reverse complement strand
CGGGATTTTTTTTTTTTTTTTTTGGTTGTTGCTACATTGATGTTACAATGTTGATGACTAAGATATAGAAGGAGAATGAGGAGGAGGAGGAGGAGGAAGAAGAAAAAAAAAAGGAGGAGAAGAAGAAGAATTGCGAAGGAGAAGAAGAAGAAGGAGAATTGCGAAGAAGAAGAAGGGGAAGAATTGCGAAGAAGAAGAAGGGGAAGAAAGAGAAGAAGGAGGAGGAAGATGAAGAGAAGGAGAAAGAGGAAAAGGAGGAGGAGGAGAAGAAGAAGAAGAAGAAGAATTTGAACTTAAGTCAATTCACTAAGTTTGATTTTATATCCTCAGTAACACACATGCATCCTCCCACCCAATGGGCAGTGCCAACCATATAACAACATCTGGGTTGCCGTGTTGAGAGCAATGGCAGAATACGCGCACAACTCTCAGTACTCCGCCCTTACGTGTCAAGGAGATGACGTCAGGATACAGTCATGGGTGTGATGATGGTTGGTTGATGGTACAATCCCTAAATGGGATAACTTCACTGGGATTCTTAATGCAGTTAAACTGACCAGCCAACCAAGTGGGGACACACGTCACGTCAAGACATAGTCACCATTTAACAGAATGTATATATGATGTGTCTACAACTGTCCATCCATCTTAAGTGCGGAGTCATGGTTAAGCCTTGTCCGCCATGTTGAGAGAAACAGTTGCATGAGGGTTGTAGCTTTTCACCACCCATTCTTTGCTGGTGTAGTACATTAACAGTCATATAAAAAAACTGTTTTCTTATGGAACTCCTTACATAGAAGAGAAAGGAAATAACTGAACTAACTTGCCAATCATGCAGAAACTGAAGACATCTGCATATAAAACCTAGGAAAGAGGATCTTAAACTAAGAGATATCTGGATAATGATGATGGTGTAACAATGGCCTGTTCCATAGTTTTCCAGGAGAAAACTTTGCATCATGTCTGTGCTGTGCCCTAAGCTTGAGCCTCGGGGAGTGAGGAAATGCAAAATGTATCTGCCAGATTAGGGGATTAAAACTCCAGATTGTACCGCCTCTCTCTCTCTCTCTCTCTCTCTCTCTCTCTCTCTCTCTGTTGTCTTGAACATCAGCCAATCATTTATCCAGCTTTGATCGTCTGGCGGGAAGAATAAAGGGATGGGTCAATAATCGCCAGTCCTGTGGACGGGACACCAGAGCTTGTTCTTTGCAGTCTGTTTTTGTTAGTTGCTGCTTTACGATGACGGCTGTTTCTCCGCGAAAACCTTTGCAGTCTGCTTTTGTTAGTTCCTGCTTTATGATGACGGCTGTTTCTCCGCGAAAACTTTTGCAGTGTGTTTTTGTTAGTTCCTGCTTTATGATGACGGCTGTTTCTCCGCGAAAACTTTTGCAGTGTGTTTTTGTTAGTTCCTGCTTTATGATGACGGCTGTTTCTCCGCGAAAACCTACGCGATGTAATGCACGTCAACTATCGTCTGCATGACAGGAAAATGGGCAGACGATGAGGCGGCACCCCTTCAAAGTTGCCAAGGTGGATTGCTTTGTCTTCAAATCTTCGTCACCTGTTGTGCGAGGTGACAACCCGGAGATAGCCTCTGTGGTCGGCGGGGCTGTAAACCCTCATGATTGGATTAGACCCGTTGTGAAATACGTTTCTATCTGAGGACAGTTTCTGTAATGAGGATCATTTATTTCCTTTAGGGCTGAAGGAGATGAAATCCTAGAAAATCCCTCGACAAAAAGAAGTGCTTGAAATTGCCCGTGCCGCGATGTTGTGACTGCTGAAGGGAGAGAAGAGCTCTCTACCTGTGTATGGAGGAGTAGTGAGGAGTTGTCTGCCACTTCCAGTCCTGGAGGGCATTTCTTTTGTGTGGCTGACAAGTGAATGTTCGGGGAGGGGAAGATGGACGGGGAGTTGTGTCTGTATTGTGTGGGTGTTTATCGTTAGTTTGCTCTGCGTGACTTGTCTTCTTTTCTGTCGTGGGACTGTGGGTGGGGAGGGACGAGGCGAGGGGGGGGGGGGGGGAGCTACATGGGGGAGGTGGAATTTGTCAGAGTTTTTTTTCCAGAATGTTATTTAGTGGACAGTCTTTGTTTTTTTGGTTTATAGTCTGTCGAAATGAATTTAATAGTGTGTGTGTTGTGTGTGTGTGTGTGTGTGTGTGTGTGTGTGTGTGTGTGTGTGTGTGTGTTGTGTTAGTGTGTTAGGGGGTCGAGGATGAGATAGTGAGGTCTGCCACCTTATATGTTCATACATTCAACAGGTGAACCCCCCCCCCCCCCCCCCCCCTTTCAGATTTCTGATATAAAGGCTTCTTCGTTTTGATTAAAGAGTGATGGTCTTGAAGTAGTCTCCAGCCTTACTACACCCTATTCCTTTGAGAGTCGGGGGTTTTGTGCGGATTTTTTTTTTTTTATACATTTGTATTTGAAGAAAAACTTGAAGTTCTGGTAATATTTAAGTTGTGTTCCTGAGTTTGAGTGCTTAGTTTTTTTTCTAA
>JASPKP010001737.1:0-26686 GCA_030674155.1 Stramonita haemastoma | reverse complement strand
TTTTTTTTCCTTTTCTTCTTTTTTTTCCTTTTCTTTTCTCTCTTTTTTTTTCCCCCCCCCCTTTTCTTCTTTTTTCCCCCTTCCTCTCTCTCTCCTCTTCTTCTCTCTTTTTCCTTTCATCCCTCCTTTTTTCTCTCTCCTCTTCTCTCTCTCCCCTTTTCCTCTCTCTCTTTTTTCTTTGTCTTTCCCCCCCTTTTCTTCCCTTTTCCCTCTTTTCTCTCTTTTTTTTGCCTTTTTTTTCTCTTCTCTTTTCTTTTCTCTTCTCTCCCCCCTCTCTCTCTCTCTCTCTCTCTCTCTTCTCTCTCTCTCTTTCCTTTTCTCCCCCCCCTCACACAAAACACACACCACACAAACTCCCAAAATGCACACATGCACTACTCATAAAGGTTTTAATCTTTGCGGGGAAAAAAGGGGGATTCAGTTTTTTAAAAGAGGGGGAGGGGTTTAGTGCAGATGGAAACAGAAGGCAAAAAATTACAAAGTTTTGGGCAAGTCACTGTGCCCTCACTTTTGCCTCCCCTCCCTCCCTCCCTCCGGCTGTTGGTCTCCTGTAGCCATTAGTGCGGGGGAAAACACTGTTGTCAGTTACCCTCACTTTCAGTCCGGCTTAAGTCCCCTATGGAACTACTCGTGTTCAAGGGAAAAAAAATATCTTCAATTGATTGATTGATTGATTGATTGATTGAATTGATTGATTGATTGATTAAATTGATTGATTGGGGGGTTGGTTTTTTTGGTTTGTTAGCTGGTTGGCTGGTTGGTGGTTGGTGGTTGTTTTGGTTGGCTGGGTTGACTGGTTGGTTGGTTGGGGTTGGTTGATTGGTTGATTTGGTTGGTTGGTTATTGTTTTTTGGCAGGTTGGTTAGTTGGTTGGTTGGTTTTGGTTGAATCATTGATTTAGTGGTTGTAATCTTGAAACCAAGGGTTACGATAAGCATTGACATACTTTTCTTCAGAGGGGGGAGGGGTTTAATATCATTTAACAAACGTCATTATAATTGAATTGTCAATCTAAAATTCTGGCATCAACAAAGCAGAATAAATAAAAAAAAAAATCAATAACAACCAAAAAAAGAGCATGCCTTGCAAAAATGAACATGCAACATTTACATTAAAAAAAACTTTGTTTTAAGTTTTGGCGTTGTGTGCGTGGTGCGGTCTGCGTGCGTGGGTGCGTGCGTGGTGGTTGTGGTTGTGTGTGTGTTTTTTTTGGTTGTGTGTGTGTTTGTTGTGTGTGTGGTGGTGTGTAAATATATCCCATTTCAAAACCCAGGTATGAAAAGCGAAGATTACCAAAAAATAACTTGGTACCCCTTCCCATAAGAGATATTATACTTTGGAGAAATGTCAGATTGATAAAGAAAAATATTGGAGAGAGAGAGGGGAAGTCAGGGGAGACAGGGGAGGACATAGAAAGGAGGATGGGAGAGAAAAAGAGATTAATTAATTAACTGATCAATAAATTGATTCATTGATTGGTTGATTGATTGATTGATTGATTGATTGGCTGATAAGCAAGGTTAGGAAAAGTATTAACATACTTTTTTCATGGGGTCTTGCCCTGGAAGGGACTATCACTTCACTTAAATACTTTGTAATTCACAACTGAAAAAAAAGAACTCACGTGCGCTAGAAAGCCTTATATAGGGAACAGCAAAAAAGAAAACATGAAAAAATTAAAAAAAACACAGTATTTCCCTGCATCAACACGCTACATCACAAGATAACAATCACCAAAACATCAGTCATAATTATCATTAATAATTATTGTTTATTATCACAAATAGTGAAGAGGAGGGGGGGGGTAGGGCAACATAAAAGATACAAAAACCAGATCCAAGATTCAAGCACCTAAACATGAACAAAATTCAAACAACCAGGTCCCTGCCTACAGGACCTCAGCCACATCCTTGTCTCTTTCGGATTTACAACAGGTTCTGTTGGGTTACAATGAAAAGTTTTTTTTACAGGGTTAGAGGAGATTCCCCAAACTATTCTAAAGGAAGGAATGGAGTCCCTCTATTTTCGATTTGAAATGGGTGTTGAGAGAGAGCAATAAAATAGGCAACATTGGATATTTAAATTTCTATTTTTTAAAAAGAAATTTTTATCTTTTTAGTATCGTATTTATTTGTTTCAGGTTGCCCCTGTCACAGACTAGAATGATTGCTCTTCCTTTAGATAGTAATTGTAATAAATTCAGCAATAAATATCAAGTTAAAAAAGTGTTTTTTGGCGTAATTTTTTTTTTATTGAAGATCAGTAACCATAATTATAATCATTTGTTTTATATTTAAGATTACTAAACAGAAACTTGAAAGATCTTTTCATGTGCCTATGCCTTTTCTTCTTAGGCACTTAGTAAATTTGGTTCAGTGCAGCTAGCACAATCAATTTGTATTCCATGATGGCCGAAGAAGGAAGATCATGGCAGAATCTATGTAAACTAAGTAATGGATAACAATGCCTTCAATGTAAACAAAGACTTGTGTCACGTGTGTACTTTTGCTTCATTTTGAAATTGTGTACAACAGTTGTTACATACAGGCACATCCACTCCCCCATCTCCCACTTTGTTTTGAATTGTGGCCCAAGGCAAAACCAGTTTCATTTTCTTTCTGTGATTCAGAGAAAGAATAGCAAAGTATTAAAAGCATAAACTGTATGTTGAGTTCATTCCCAGCAAACTATCCGATTTGGGGCCACCATTCACCTAAACCCCTCTGTCAAGCAGTTGTCTCTTAGTACCTTTATGTATCTATACCTCCAATATTGATTAATTGGATTGATTAGAGCGGCAACAGGCTGTATAAATAGTAGACAGTCCGCCTTACTATCAACCTGAAAACCATGGGCTGTAGTTGTTTAGGCCATGGTTTTATTTTTAACACTGCAGCAGCACAAAAGGGGAAATGTTTGTTGTTAAAAATATTTTTTGGTCTCCCAGTAGGTGTGCAAGGATACACATGTATACTACCCCTCACTCTAAGCCTCACTTTTCTCAAAGTGTGTATAACAATAATCTTTTGGCTGCACTGTTGAGATCTACTATTTGCAAAAATAATGCCAAAACTATAGAGGGCAAAATCAGGGGGTGAATATCGTGATATAATATTTATTCTTCTTTCTGGCACGTTACGACATACTTCACCGAAAGTACGACGCATTTTAAATTGTCCCCCCCTGTTAAAGAACATGTTGCCTTCTTTGTGGCTACTAAAATACATAAAGGGCTCTATCATGGGAATTAATTCACGCGCATGCACACAGCTTCTAAATTCTCTCCCATGGTTGAAGAAAGCTGTTGCCTTCTTTGGGGTTCCTAAAATTTAAAAGGCAGGGGAGTTAATTTGAGGAACTTGCCTGATTACTACTAGTTCCTTTGGAATTCTGCCGTCCTTGCCGAAATGTCATGGTTTAAATCGCAAAAAAGACCATCGAGGTGATGAACACATTCCTTTATATGATAAGTCCACTATAAAAATCAATCAAACATTCTATTAAATGTACCATCGAGATGAGGAATGCATTCAATTACGTGATAAATCCACTATAAAAAAATGTAATCAAACATTCATATAAATGTACCTGGATGACAAAAGGAGTGGCTTCAGTTGCCATTTATTTCACTTGTCGTGGAGAGTCTTTTTCTAATGGTGAGATTTTATGCAAGCGACCGCTTTTAATCCCCATGACCATAGCCGCATTCCGACTTCAAAGATGCTGTCAAAACATGTTGTCAAACATCATTATTATATGTGTACTGCTACGTTTCATGGCGTACGCTGTACCAGTTTTTGTTCTGACAAACTGACTATATTCAAACCACGCTGGCCTCTTCGGCGCTGGGGTGTCACCACAAGCCTGGCGCCACGCATATCCCAGATGTTCGTAAAGAGTGTATGCATACAGCATAGCACTCTCTTGGTGCCATGGGCTGTTACTGTGTGAAAGCTGGGTAGAACGGGACTTGGTGGATCGGTGGTCTAGGTGGTAACGCGCCTGCCTAGAAAGCAAAAAGTCGGGTCGGAGTGTGCGGTGGTTTGTATCCCGTTGGGGCCCAAAACTTTTTCTCCATCCATTAGACCCTGAGTGGTGTCTGAGCGCTATTCTTACGGTTGATACGATAAATGGAGGTCCAGTTTTACACATCACTATTTAGCGCACGTTAAAGAACCCACGGCAACAAGGGGGTTGAGTCTGGCAAAATTCTATAGAAAAAAGCCACTCTGATAGGGAAACAAATAGAGTTGCATGCAGGAAAAAGAAAAAAAATGGGTAGGCGCTGTACTTGCAGCGACGCGCTCTCTCCGGGGAGAGCAGCCCGAATTTCACGCAGACAAAATTAATCTGCTGTGACAAAGTGGTACAAAATATAAATATACAAAAATACTCAAACCGGGGCTTTGTATCACATCTTTTTGAAAAAACGCGTCTTTTTTCCTGGGGATGTGTATGGGCGCGCTCGCATGTGTGCGCGTGCTCGTGTTTGTGGTGTGTTTTCGTGTGTGTCTGCATGATCTGGTGCATCGTGTTATTGTATTTATGAAAGAGAGAGAGGAGAGAGAGGGAGAGAGAGTGAAGTAGAGGAGAGAGAGATGAGAGAGAGGAGAGAGGAGAGAGAGAGAGAGAGGAGAGAGAGAGAGAGAGAGAGATGAGAGTGAGGTGAGAGAGAGAGGAGAGAGAGAGAGAGAGAGGAGTGGGTGGTATATATGCATCAGATCTTGCATTTCATACTCCACATTTGTAAACACAATCATTCATGAATGTAACTCTGAACAAAGACCTGGTCAAGTTTCAGTTTTTATTTTCAGACTTCTTTGGGCACCACGTTTCATCAGGTTTGGACACTGTGTCTAAGATAACTAAGTTTCCTTATCACTTTGTTTTCTTTCAGCTGCGAGCTGGCTACCCAACCCTAACTCCAGCTTTTCTTTTGGGGCTGAAGGGGGAGGTAGGCTTTTCCCAATGCTCTGACAGCAATGACGTGACAATGACCCACCAATGACTTTTGTTTCGATTTTCAATTATCATACCAGGATTTGAACATACCTCAGACCACAATGACGAGTTCATTCAAATATGCTTTTAAAACATTAAAGTGACAAAAAGCTTAATTCTAGCCATGTTATCTTTACAGCCAGAAAAGTACAGACCCCTTGAATGAAATAAGTGCAAAACAGCTCTTTTAGAAAAAAAAAAGTGTTTTATACAACTGTAAGTCACCGCAGATTTCTCTGCGTGAAATTCGGGGCTCTCCCCAGAGAGAGCGTGTCGCCACAAGAGCAGTGCCAGCCATTATTTTTCTTGCCCTTCCGGAATGCAACTGTATTTTGTTTTCCCTAAGTTGCGGTTTTGTACATAATTTTGCCAAGGATAAACTCACTTGTTCTCGTGGGTTATTTTACTTGAGTTAAATAATTTTGTGTCACACACGGGACCTTGGTTTATCGTCTCATCCAAAAGACTAGCACCCAGACCACTACTCACGGTCTAATGGATGAGGGGAAAGTTTGGGGCCCAAACAAAGATCAAACCACCGCACACTTCCGATTCGGACTTTTCGACTTTTCGCTTTCTAGGCAGGCGCGTTACCTCTAGACCACCATCCACTGTAGGTCTTAGAAAGAGGGAGATGTACAAAGCTTGGTATTTCTCTCAGGAAAAAGTCAGTTGGGTTGTCAAGTCCATTGGTGTGTGCTCACCACTAGTTTAAGGTATAAAATTATCAGTTTTGTAATTGTACAATTATGTTATACATATCATTTAGAATAGAATAAAAGCAATAATTCGTGAACTACAGAAAAAGCTGAAGTAATACCGGTTACTGGAAACATAATTTGTTGGTCCTCTAAAAACAACATGCAACATTTCTCATTCAGATGGACAAACTTGGAATTCATCACATAATTAATGAGGTGATTAAATTGGGTTGTAAACAGTTTATCCACACTTTTTTCAGTTCGGATTCAAAGACACACTTATTTGGAATCGGAACAAAAGGATGTTTTAACACTACAGCAAACAATTTAACACGCTACTGGCAAAGGGGGTTCTACTTAATCCTTTCACGGAAATAGAAATTGAAAAGCAGCTTCAACCCGAATACATTTTAAAATAATGTACACACAATTTTGACTCTGGAATAATAGGAAATAGGGTGGGGAGGGGACAGCAATCAAAGTGAAGGGCATTAACTGTGTAGCTTAAGACTACCAGATCCCCCCAAATCACTGTATAATAATTTCAGATAAAATGGATAGGTTAGAGATATGCTTTAAGCCATTTCCTTAATGGAAAAAAAAACTGATACAGGCAACAAGCTACACACATACTATCCTTCATTTGAAGGTGGACAATGCGGGCATTGTTTGGAATGGCTACATGCAAGTAAACAGTCACACAATTACCCAGATAAAGTGGAGACATCTCAAGCCTCCAAAAGGAACATTGAAAGATCAAATGCCAACAAAAAATTACTGAACATGTAATTTTAAATGCATCATGTAATTCGTTCATGGGCAATGCTGCGCTTGAAAAAATAATCAGTAGTAAAACTGCTTCACTCTGCGTTCAGTACTTCAATCGAATACATAAAAAATGCAAAAATAAAACGAACATCGCCTTTTGTAATAAAATCTAAGATAACTATACAGAAATAACCTTTCATTATTAAATAAAGATACGACCGATGGGAAAAGAAAAAATGAAAATACAAACACATTCAATCCAAAACTAGCAGTCCAGCATTCCTTGATGAAACACGGTTTTTCTACTTGAACAAATGTTTCAAAGCAAAATTAAACAAAAACCAACATTACAGCAAATTGTTTCGTAGAAATACTCGAAATAAGTATGCAATCATTCTAAATCATTTTTAACTTTCATGCAAGACATGCTTCCTAAGAGCTCCAAAGCAAAAGCAATACTTTTTTTTTCATCAGGCCCTTGCTCTGATCAGGGAATAAAGCTAAGAACCCCCCTCCTTACCCCTACAAACTAGCGTGACCAACAACATCAGTTCAACCTATATTTTAAGGGAAGAAGATGGGAACATTGAACAAACGCGTAATCTCTAACTGGTTACACTGACGATTATTTAAACAAAAGAAAAAATTATGTATACACAAATACATCGTTCACAGCTAACTCGAACATTATGTAGACAGATGCACTAAATATAGTTATGTAAATCAAGTAGATTAAAATCGAGAGGAGAAAAAACTAAAGAAGAAAGAAAACCAAAAGGACCAGAATAAAGCAAGCAAAAATATGAGAGAGAGAGATAGCAAGAGAGACACAGAGAGAGACAGAGACAGAGAGAGAGAGAAAGCATCTTCAAATTACATCGTTGGAAAAAAGTAGTCAACAAAGTGTTTCAAACACCCACAAAAAACACTTCTTTAAAGTTAATTATCATCAATAAAAACCTATAAGCTCACAATGTGGCCAAAAGCCTAATAATAAAAATGAAAAAGAAAAACACGAAAAGCGAATAACCCCCCCCCCCACACACACACACACACACACACCGAACTCTCCCCCTCCCCAAACACAAACACAACAGAAAAGAAAAGAAAAAAACCCCTAAAAAACCCCAAACCCAAAACAAAACAAAAAGACTAACCAAAAAACTAAACAAAACAAAAAACAGCAAAAAAACCCTAAATAAAAAAACAGAAAAACAAAAACCCAAAACAGAACTCTATAGAACAAAAAAGCAACGACACATTTAAAGTTATACAAACCGGTTTTTAAAAAATCCTCAATTTTTTAAAAAATTGTATCTTTACTAATGAAAAAGAACAGTAAGATTGCAATCATTCAAGAGGATGATACACAAATGGTATGATACAGTTCAATTCAACATAAGATTCAAGATTCAAGATTTAATTCGCCTTTGACACCTCTTGGGGCATGGAGGATTTCAAAGAAAATCAACAGTAACATAATTATATAATTTGCATTGATAGAATACGTTCATACACAGAATTTCCCAGAAATAAAAATATAGTCAACCCTTTCATTAATGTCATGCAACTTTACTCTTAAGTATGAATTTGCTAAGTTTTAATAATATTTTTGTATCAGAAGAGAACAAATTACAAAAGATGAACACGGATCTTGGATAATAATAATAATAATAATAATAATAATAATAATAATAATAATAATAATAATAATAATAATAATAATAATAATAATAATAATAATAATAATAATAATGATGATAACAATAATAATGATGATGATGATGATGATGATGATGATGATGATGATGATGATGATGATGATGATGATGATGATGATGATGATGATGATGATGATGATAATGATAATAATAATAATAATAATAATAATAATAATAATAATAATAATAATAATAATAATAATAATAATAATAATAATAATAATAATACATGGAATTTGTATAGCGCTATATCTTGCAAAAACAAATCAAAGCGCTTGCATTCGACCTACACAACACTCAATCAGCAACAATTTACAGTTTTGACAAATTCGAATGTACACACACACACACACAAACACACACACACACATACACACGCACGCACACACGCACGCACGCACGCACGCAGCACGCGCGCGCACGCACACACACCTACAAACGTTATGCATTTTGGCAGGTGGATGTTGAAAGAAGGAACAGGTAAGAGATGGAAGTGGAAGGAGAAAAACTTAGGTTTGAAATAAGTGTGTCTTGAGGTTGGATTTAAAAGTGTCATAAGTAGGCTTTTGTCGGAGGGAGAGAGAGAAGGTCGTTCCACATCGATGGACCAGAAACCGAGAAAGAGCGGCGGCCAACGGTAGATAGGTTGAATCTGGGTGTTCTTAAGGACAAAGTATCTGCCGACGGGCGGAGGGAGCGAGAAGGTGTGTACAAGTGAAGACATTCACAGAGGTAGGAGGGTGCAGTATTGAGACATTTGTAACAGAGGGTATTGATCTTGTAGTTTACTCTCTGTGGTACGGGCAACCAATGGAGAGATTGCAAGAGAGGGGTAATGTGCTCGGATTTTTTCTTTCTGAGAACCAGGCGAGCTGCAGAGTTTTGTATACGTTGAAGGGAGTGGATAGATGATGCTGGCAGACCAGCCAAAAGAGAATTGCAATAGCCCAGACTTGAGAGACTACGAGAAGTGACAAGTTTGGAAGTGGTATCAGTGGACAGGTACTTTCGAATTGCGCTAATACGTCGTAGTTGATAGTAGCATGACTGACAGGTTTGGGTAATGAATTTTTGCATGGAGAGAGTGTTGTCGACAACGACTCCTAGATACTTCATAGAAGTGGATAGTGGAACTGACGTATTGCCGAATTCTATTGAAGTTGTTGGAATGGAGGAGAGTTTGTGTTTGGTGCCAACAAGCATGGCTTTGGTTTTATCTGCATTTAGTTGTAATTTGTTTTGTATCATCCAGTGTTGGATATCTTGAAGGCAGTTTGTCATATTTGTCAAGAGAGAAGGAAGATTTTCAGGTGTGTCACTGCTTTGAATCTGCGAGTCGTCAGCATAAAAGTGATAATTGATATGATGACGGTCTATTATATGTGACAGTGGAGCAGTATAGAGGGTAAAAAGAAGAGGGCCCAGAACTGATCCCTGAGGGACACCACATTCCAGTTTGGCAGGTGCTGATTGAATCTTGTTTACTGCAAATGTGTGGACTCGGTCTGCAAGGTATGAAGCAAACCAGGTGAGGGCTGTGCCTTTAACGCCCAACATGTTCTGGAGACGGGAGAGGAGAATTGAATGGTCTATAGTGTCAAAGGCAGCAGATAAGTCGAGAAGAGTAAGAAGGGAGATTTTCCAAGAGTCAGAAGCATGGAGAAGCATGTTTAGAGTATGAACCAGGGTGGTTTCAGTGCTGTGGGTGACGCGATAGGCGGACTGAAAAGGGGGAAAGAGATTATTGGAAAGAAGATGGCTATTGAGTTGTTTCAGAACAACTTTTTCAAGGACTTTAGAGATAAAAGGCAGATTAGAGACGGGTCTATAGTTCTTCAGGATGTTAGGATCGAGGTCGTGCTTTTTGAGCAGAGGTGTGACTATCGCAGTTTTGAGAGCTGATGGAAAATTTCCAGAAAGAAGAGATGAGTTTACTATTTTTGTGATAGTAGGTATAAGCTGTGGAATGCACTGAATGAAAAGAGAAGCAGGTACAGGATCGAGATCGCATGATTTTATTGTCATTTCTTTCAGAGTGTTCTTGATTTCTTTATCGTTTGTTGGGTGAAAGACAAGAAGAGGAGTGCCAGTGAATTGGGGATCAGGAGGTGCAGGTCGGAAAGAAGTCTGATCCAGTTTGGAGCGGATGTTGTGGACTTTGTCAGAGAAGAATGAAGAGAATATACCAGGAAGTTCAGAGTGGCTGTGCACAGTAGGCAGAGGGCTAGCCTTTGCAGATCCAAGGAGAGTTGAGGTGAGGGAAAAAAAGAGATTTCATGGACGTGGCATCGAGAACTTGAGCAGAATAATAGTTTGTCTTCGCTCAGTGGATTATGGTTTTGACTTTGTTGATTTGTTTGTGAAAGAGCTGTTTGTTTATTTCAGTTTTTGTTTTTCGCCATTTTCGCTCAAGTTGTCGGCGTTTGCGCTTTGCAACCACTATGTCATGATTATACCATGGGGCGCAGGGCCTATCAGGCAGAACAACATCAGTGGGAGGTGCGTGCTCATCGAGCAGTTGGCTATAACATTCATGAGGTAGGACATTCTTCCTACGGTCAGAAAACTTTGGACATTCCATTATGAAGTGAAACTCATCTCCTATGGTTTTCATGTTACATTGTTTACAAAGACGATTTTCGCGCGGAATGCCGTTGATTCGTCCCGTTTCAATCGGTAAAGAATAGTTGATCCAAACACTTCTATCCAATGATAAGATTAGGATAGCATATGTGGAAGTACAGTGGAAGATGGAAAGGAAAAAAAATATGAAAGGGGAGAGAGAGAGAGAGAGAGAGAGAGAGAGAGAGAGAGAGAGAGAGAGAGAGAGAGAGAGAGAGAGAGACAGAGACAGAGACAGAGACAGAGAGACAGAGAGACAGAGAGATACAGAGAGAGAGAGAGAAAGCCCATGTTCAAATTATATATATATATAGAGAGAGCCCATGTTCGAATTATATCTCATCAAAACAAACCAGTCAACAAAGTATTTCAATACACCCAAAAAACACTTCTGTAAACAATAATTATCATCAATGAAACCTATAAGCTCACAATGTGGCCAGCCTAACAATGAAAAGAAAAAAAAATCGAAAAGCAAAACAAACAAACAAAAGAGCAAAATTGTATAAAAGAATTATCAAATAGGAACGAAACAACATTAATTTTAAAGTTATAGAACCAGTTTTAAATCAAACTCAATACATTAAAAGATAATATCTATCTATCTATCTATCTATCTATCTATCTATCTATCTATCTATCTATCTATCTATCTATCTATCTATCTATCTATCTATCTATCTATCTATCTAAATTATATATATATATATATATGTATATATATATATATATATATATATATATATATATATATATATATATATATATATATATATATATATAATACATATAATAATGAAGATGACGGAGAAAATGCAATTATTCAGGACGATGATACATAAGGCATTACAGATCTATAAGCCAAAACATTCATATGAAAAATATAATACATTCCATGTGTGTGTGTGTGTGTGTGTGTGTGTGTGTGTGTGTGTGTGTGTGCGTGTGTGTGTGTGTGTTTGTGTGTGTGTGTGTGTGTGTGTGTGTGTGGTGTGTGTGTGTGTGGGCGTGGTGTGTGTGTGTGTGTGTGTGTGTGTGTGGTGTGTTTGTGTGCGCGCACGCCCGTGTGTGTGCGTGTGTACGCGCACGCGCGTGTGTGCGCGTGTGTGTACGTGTGTGTGTGTACGTGTGTGTGTGCGTGATTGTGTGTGTGCGTGTGTACACGTGTGTGTGTGTGGTGTGTGTGTGTGTGTGTGTGTTGTGTGTGTGTGTGTGTGTGTGTGTTGAGTGTGCGTGTGCATGTATGTGACGAGGAAAATCAAGCAAAGAAGGCGAAGAAAAGGAAAAACTACAGACACATAAAAAAACAAATATAAAAACATTTAAACACAAAACACGAAATAAAATCCATATCTGTATATTTAAATAGCTAAAAACAATTTCAATTCAAAATAAGAACCAAACACTCCTATACAATGATAAGTCTAGGACAGCATATGTGGAAGTGGAAGATGGTAAGGGGAAAAAAAGGAAAGGAGGGGGGGGGGAGAGAGAGAGGAGAGAGAGAGAGAGAGAGAGAGAGAGAGAGAGAGAGAGAGAGAGAGAGAGAGAGAGAGAGAGAGAGAGGAGAGAGACAGACAGACAGACAGACAGACAGACAGACAGACAGACAGACAGAGACAGAGAGACAGAGTGACAGAGAGAGAAGAGAGAGAGAGAGAGAGAGAGAGAAGAGAGAGAGAGAGAGAGAGAGAGAGAGAGAGAGAGAGAGAGAGAGAGAGAGAGAGAGAGAGAGAGAGGGGGGGGGGGCATCTTCAAATTACATCATCATACAAAACCCGGTAAAAGTATTTGAAAACATCCATAAAAATACTTCTTTGAACAATAGTTATCATTAATGATACCTATAGGCAGAATGGACACAGTCTCTTATTATCCCCCTGCCCAAGAAAGGAAACCTCCGTCAGTGCCAGAATTACAGAACGATCAGCCTCATTAGCCACACCAGCAAGATCATGTGATAGTGATACTGATCAGACTCAAAAAGGAGGCGGAAGAGCACCTGGCAGAAGAGCAGGCTGGGTTCAGGGCAGGAAGGAGTACGGTAAAAACAAATTTTCAGTTGCCGAATCCTGATGGAGAAACATCTGCAACATCAGAGGGACTTGCTACACACCTTCATTGACTTCAAGAAGGCCTTTGACAGAGTGTGGCATGCAGGCCTTTGGCAAATCCTCAGGAAGTTTGGCATTGAGGAGGGTCTCATCCAGATCATAGAAGCGCTGTACAACACCTCCAGCAGTGCAGTTCCCCTCAACGGCCAAGTCGGAGACTACTTCAAGACCACAGTCAGCGTCCGTCAGGGCTGCTTGCTCTCTCCGACTCTCTTTAATCTATTCCTGGAGAACATCATGAGGGAAACACTTTACGACTTCCACTTTACCATCTCAATAGGAGGGCGACCCATTAACCTGCGCTTCTTCTTTCTTCTTCTCATTGGTTTAATGTCCGTTCACTACAAGGTGATTTAAACAATGGTACATTCACGTTAAGAATGCACTGAAAAGGGGATGAGGGGGAAAAGTGAAAGGATAAAGAATATAATGGATGATGATAAGTTTATAGAATTTCATTTATAGTAACTGACCTACTGGTGACTGGCAAATACTTGCTGCAACTGATATTAGGACATGCGACTCGGAATCATACAGAACACTTTGGAAATTTCCGTATTTTACCCTTAGATCCATCCCTTTGCTTTTATACGAGGCAATGAGCACAGGGCAATCCAACAGTATATGGTGGACTAATATAATAGCAGAACAAGTGCAGAAAACATTTTTTGAATATTTAGTTTTCCAAGCATTCAGACGTAATTTATGAATTATAATTTCTATATTTCGTGGGCAACACAAACGATTTAAGTGAAATCTAAAAAAACTTTGAACATACAGTTTGCAAGAATTGAAATAATTTCAAATGAAGATAAACGTAGACCTATACTGTTAATCATTATGTCACTTGTACATTCTGAAGCACCGCGTTTTGCCAGAGAATCTGCCAATTCATTCCAGTAAAGACCGCAATGTGATGGCACCCAGCAAAATGTTATCCCAATGCCTTTAGAAACAAGAGAATGCACGAGGAACTTGATTTCAAAAATAACATCATTTCTCAGTTTAGATTCCCAATGTTTTAAAGCCAGTAAAACTGATTTTGAATCAACACAAAAAAGGACATTGTAAATCACAAGAGAAATATTTGAAATATAATTTAGCGCCATAAGAATTGCGAACAATTCAGAAGTGAATATTGTAAAACCTTTTCCAATACAAAAAGGTCTTTTTACTTTTAAGTCGGGTATAACGAATGCAGCCCCGCACATGCCCGATTCTAAGACAGGGAAATTAACCTGCGCTTCGCTGACGATATTGATCTCATGGGAGGCAGCAACAAGGAACTCCAAGACCTTACCAACAGACTGGCAGACAGAGCAGGCGCATATGGGATGGAAGTCAGCACAGAAAAGAGTAAAGTATTGGTCAACAGTGCAAACGACACCACAGCACAGATCTACATGAATGGCCAGCAGCTGGAAGAAGTAGACGCTTTCAAATATTTTGGCGCTACCCTCACGAGAGATGGACGCTCCACCACAGAGATCAAGACCAGGCTAGCCATGGCAACATCAGCTATGGCAAAACTGAACAATATATGGAGAAGCGACAACATCAGCTTCAAAACAAAAGTCAAATTGTTCAGATCCCTGGTCATATCCATCTTGCTCTACGGCTGCGAAAGTTGGACAATGACCGCTGAAACCACCAAGCGGATCCAGACGTTCGAGACAAAATGCTTCAGGCGACTGCTTGGAATTTCCTGGAAGGATAGGAAAACAAACACCTATGTGCGAAGTCAAGTCGCACTGATGGCTGGCCCTCAGGAACCCCTACTAGCCACTGTCAAGAAAAGGAAGCTGGCATGGTTCGGCCATGTCACACGCCACAACACCCTCCCCAAGACAGTCCTACAAGGAACGCTAGAAGGTGGCAGACGCCGAGGCAGACAAACCAAAAGCTGGATGGATAACATCAAGGAGTGGACCCACCTGGACAGTCCAACACTCATTCGGAAGGCGGAGGACAGGGCTGGATGGCGATGGCTGGCTGCAGAATCGTCTCTCATGTCTCCTCCACGACCATCCCGGTCATGAGAAAGAAGAAGAAGAAGAAGAAGCTCGTAATGTGTCCAAATGCCTAACAATGAGAAAGAAAAAAAAAAAACGAGAAGCAAACAAACAGACAAACAAAGACAAAAAACAACAAAAAACAAAAAAAATCAAAACAAAGCTGTTTATATAAAAACATCGAATAGCAATTAAAAAACCATAAAGTTATACGAACCATCCAACCCTGTCCTCCGCCTTGCGAATAAGTGTACGCGACAAAAAACAAACATTGGGCACAAGAATAATGACAGTATACAGCAGTATGATGCAACACAGCAAAGCGGAGGGCGTCCGTCACATGCGCGTTCACCAACAAAGACACTGACAAACACCAGCGCGCGCGCGCGTGCGCGAAAGCATACCCACCCCCAGCCCGAAAAAGGTGCCGTTTTGAGCCCAGATGCCAGCCAAAGAGCCGTTTTCAGCCCCGTCGGACCCCGACTTTGGCCCGGTAAAAGACCCCACGGCACCAAGACAGTATCGTACTGTATGCATACACTCTCTCCCACAATCTTGGATAGGTGTGGCGCCGGATTTGTGGCGACAGGAGGGCCCCAAAGAGCTAAGAAAGGTAGTTTGCGGGAAGGAAAGCTGCTAAGTGTACGCGACAAAAAACAAGCATTGGGCACAAGAATAATGACAGTATACAGCAGTATGATGCAGCACAGCAAAGCGCAGGGCGTCCGTCACATGCGCGCACACCAACAAAGACACTGACAAACACCAGCGCGCGCGAGCGTCCGCGAAAGCATACCCACCCCCAGCCCGAAAAAGGTGTCGTTTTGAGCCCGGATGCCAGCCAAAGAGCCGTTTTCAGCCCCGTCGGACCCCAACTTTGGCCCGGTAAAAGACCCCACGGCACTAAAACAGTATTGTACTGTATGCATACACTCTCTCCCGCCCCATCTTGGATAAGTGTGGCGCCGGATTTGTGGCGACAGGAGGGCACGGAAGAGCTAAGAAAGGTAGTTTCCGGGAAGGAAAGCTGCTAAGTGTACGCGACAAAAAACAAGCTTTGGGCACAAGAATAATGACAGTATACAGCAATATGATGCAGCACAGCAAAGCGGAGGGCGTCCGTCACATGCGCGCACACCAACAAACACACTGACAAACACCAGCGCGCGCGCGCGTGCGCGAAAGCATACCCACCCCCAGCCCGAAAAAGGTGCCGTTTGAGCCCAGATACCGGCCAAAGAGCCGTTTTCAGCCCCGTTGGACCCCGACTTTGGCCCGGTAAAAGACCCCACGGCACCAAGACAGTATCGTACTGTATGCATACACCCTCTCCCACCATCTTGGATAGGTGTGGCGAGGGATTTGTGGCGACAGAAGGGCCCGAAAGAGCTAAGAAAGGTAGTTTGCGGGAAGGAAAGCTGCTAAGTGTACGCGACAAAAAACAAGCTTTGGGCACAAGAATAATGACAGTATACAGCAGTATGATGCAGCACAGCAAAGCGGAGGGCGTACGTCACATGCGTGCACACCAACAAACACACTGACAAACACCAGCGCTTGCGCGCTTGCGCGAAAGCATACCCACCCCCAGCCCGAAAAAGGTGCCGTTTTGAGCCCAGATGCCAGCCAAAGAGCCGTTTTCAGCCCCGTCGGACCCCGACTTTGGCCCGGTAAAAGACCCCATGGCACCAAAACAGTATCGTACTGTATGCATACACTCTCTCTCCCGCCATCTTGGATAGGTGTGGCGCCGGATTTGTGGCGACAGGAGGGCCCCGAAGAGCTAAGATAGGTAGTTTCCGGGAAGGAAAGCTGCTAAGTGTACGCGACAAAAAACAAGCATTGGGCACAAGAATAATGACAGTATACAGCTGTATGATGCAGCCAGGCAAAGCGGAGGGCGTCCGTCACATGCGCGCACACAAACAAACACACTGACAAACACCAGCATGCGCGCGCGTGCGCGAAAACATACCCACCCCCAGCCCGAAAAAGGTGCCGTTTTGAGCCCAGATGCCAGCCAAAGAGCCGTTTTCAGCCCCGTCGGTCCCCGACTTTGGCCCGGTAAAAGACCCCACGGCACCAAGACAGTATCGTACTGTATGCATACACTCTCTCCCACCATCTTGGATAGGTGTGGCGCCTAGTTTGTGGCGACAGGAGGGCCCGAAAGAGCTAAGAAAGGTAGTTTGTGGGAAGGAAAGCTGCTAAGTGTACGCGACAAAAAACAAGCATTGGGCACAAGAATAATGACAGTATACAGCAGTATGATCCAGCACAGCAAAGCGGAAGGCGTCCGTCACATGCACGCACACCAACAAACGCACTGACAAACACCAGCGCGCACGCGCGTGCGCGAAAGCATACCCACCCCCAGCCCGAAAAAGGTGTCGTTTTTAGCCCAGATGCCAGCCAAAGAGCCGTTTTCAGCCCCGTTGGACCCCGACTTTGGCCCGGTAAAAGACCCCACGGCAGCAAGACAGTATCGTACTGTATGCATACACTCTCTCCCACCATCTTGGATAGGTGTGGCTAGGCATTTGTGGCGACAGGAGGGCCCGAAAGAGCTAAGAAAGGTAGTTTGTGGGAAGGAAAGCTGCTAAGTGTACGCGACAAAAAACAAGCATTGGGCACAAGAATAATGACAGTATACAGCAGTATGATGCAGCACAGCAAAGCGGAGGGCGTACGTCACATGCGAGCACACCAACAAAGACACTGAAAAACACCAGCGCGGACGCGCGTGCGCGAAAGCATACCCACCCCCAGCCCGAAAAAGGTGCCGTTTTGAGCCCAGATGCCAGCCAAAGAGCCGTTTTCAGCCCCGTCGGACCCCGACTTTGGCCCGGTAAAAGACCCCACGGCACCAAGACAGTGTCGTATTGTATGCATACACTCTCTCCCAACATCTTGGATAGGTGTGGCGCCTAGTTTGTGGCGACAGGAGGGCCCCGAAGAGCTAAGAAAGGTAGTTTGCGGGAAGGAAATCTGCTAAGTGTACACGACAAAAAACAAGCATTATGCACAAGAATAATGACAGTATACAGCAGTATGATGCAGCACAGCAAAGCGGAGGGCGTCCGTCACATGCGTGCACACCAACAAACACACTGACAAACACCAACGCGCGCGCGCGCGTGCGCGAAAGCATACCCACCCCCAGCCCGAAAAAGGTGTCGTTTTGAGCCCAGATGCCAGCCAAAGAGCCGTTTTCAGCCCCGTCGGACCCCGACTTTGGCCCGGTAAAAGACCCCACGGCACCAAGACAGTATCGTACTGTATGCATACACTCTCTCCCACCATTTTGGATAGGTGTGGCGCCGGATTTGTGACGACAGGAGGGCCCGCAAGATCTCAGAAAGGTAGTTTGCGGGAAGGAAAGCTGCTAAGTGTACGCGACAAAAAACAAGCATTGGGCGCAAGAATAATGACAGTATACAGCAATATGATGCAGCACAGCAAAGTGGAGGGTGTCCACCACATGCGCGCACACCAACAAACACACTGACAAACACCAGCGCTTGCGCGCTTGCGCGAAAGCATAACCCACCCCCAGCCCGAAAAAGGTGTTGTTTTGAGCACAGATGCCAGCCAAAGAGCTGTTTTCAGCCCCGTCGGACCCCAACTTTGGCACAGTAAAAGACCCCATGGCACCAGGACAGTATTGTACTCTATGCATACACTCTCTCCCGCCATCTTGGATAGGTGTGGCGCCGGATTTATGGCGACAGGAGGGCCCCGAAGAGCTAAGAGAGCTAGTTTGTGGGAAGGAAAGCTGGTAAGTGTACGCGATAAGAAATCAGCATTGGGCACAAGAATAATGACAGTATACAGCAATATGGTATAGCACAGCAAAGTGGAGGGTGTCCGCCACATGCGTGCACACCAACAAACACACTGACACACACCAGCGTTCGCGCACGTGCGCGAAAGCATACTCACCTCCAGCCCGAAAAAGGTGCCGTTTTGAGCACAGTTGCCAGCCAAAGAGCCGTTTTCAGCCCCGTCGGACCCCGTATTTTGCACGGTAAAAGACACCACGGCACCAGGACAGTATCGTACTGTATGTATACACTCTCTCCCACCATCTTGGGTAGGTGTGGCGCCGGATTTGTGGCGACACGAGGGCCCGGAAGAGCTAAGAAAGGTAGTTTGTGGGAAGGAAAGCTAGTAAGTGTACGCGACAAAAAGCAAGCATTGGGCACAAGAATAATGACAGTATACAGCAATATGATGCAGCACAGCAAAGTGGAGGGTGTCCACCACATGCGCGCACACCAACAAACACACTGACAAACACCAGCGCGCGCGCGTGTGCCCGAAAGCATACCTACCCGGGGGCTGTGCATGCATGCGCGCACTCGCGCGCGCGCTGGTGTATGTCAGCGCGTTTGTTTGTTGGCGCGCATGTTGTTTGGACCCTGCAGTTTTCCCTCTGTATATGGTCATGATTATTGGGCGCCCTGCTTGGCTTTCGGTGCGTACACTTTACCCGATTTCCTTGCCACAAACTAGCTTTCTCAGCTCTTAAGGGCTTCGGTGTCGCCACAAGTCCGGCGCCACTCACGTGCCAGATGGTAGGGGTGGGAGTATGTATAGGGTGCCATACTGTCTTGGTGCCTTGCGGTCTGTGGCCGTGCAAAAGTCGGGGCAGGACGGGCCCGAAAACGGCTCTTTGGGTCCCGTCTTTGCCCCAAACGGCACCTTTTTCGCAGGGTGGTGAGTATGCATGCGTGCACGCGCGTGCGCGCTGGTGTTTGTCAGTGCGTTTGTTTGTGTGGCACATGTGGCGGTGACCCTGCAGTTTGCCCTGGTGCATCATATTGCCGTATATTGTTATGATAATTGGGTGCCCTGCTTGGTTTTCGGTGCGTACACTGTACCCGATTTCCTTGCCACAATATAGCTTTCTCAGCTCTTGAGGGCTTCGGTGTCGCCACAAGTCCGGAGCCACACACGTGGGAGATGGTAGGGGAGGGAGTATGCATAGGGTGCCATATTGTCCTGGTCCCTCGAGGTCTGTAACCGTGCAAAAGTCGGGGCGGTACGGGGCTGAAAACGACTCTTTGGGTCCCGTCTTTGCCCCAAACTGCACCTTTTTGGCAGGGGGTGGGTATGCATGCGTGCACGCGCGCGCTCGCTGGTGTTTGTCAGTGCGTTTGTTTGTGTGCGCGCATGTGGCGGGGACCCTGCAGTTTGCCCTGGTGCATCATATTGCTGTATATGGTCATGATTATTGGGCGCCCTGCTTGGTTTTCGGTGCGTACAGTGTACCCGATTTCCTTGCGACAGACTAGCTTTCTCAACACTTGAGGCCTTCGGTGTCGCCACAAGTCCGGCGCCACACACGTCGAAGATGGCAGGGGAGGGAGTATGCATACGTTGTCATATTGTCCTGATGCCTCGAGGTCTGTAACCGTGCAAAAGTCGGGGCGGTACGGGCCTGAAAACGACTCTTTGGGTCCCGTCTTTGCCCCAAACTGCTCCTTTTTGTCAGAACCTTGCACTCGTAATTTGACAACCCGAGTTCGATTCCTGTTCGAGGGGAGGGGATTTTGCTCCTGGAGTGAACATCAGTGCTGACTCCACTCTCCCCAAAAGTCCTTCGATGGGACTATAAACCTAGGCCCCGTGTGCGAATGCACCAAGATGCCATGTGCGAACGCACGCAGAACATCTTGCGCACACGTTAAAATATGTTCTACTTCTTGCAAGAGTAGGCCATTGTTTGCCAGTGGGAACGGATGACAAAATTTACAAAACTGCATACACACAGGGACTGGCTGTAATAAAAGCACATGAATGCTTATTCCATTATCCTCGAAATTAATTAGATAAATGTATAAAACACACACGCCCGCATTCAAAATGTATAGAAACAGAAAAAAGCTGTCACAAAAACATACTTTATTTCAAATGCAGTGTTTTTGTATACTCAACTGCACATTCTCCTTAAAACATAAAAAACATTACGCACAAACATTAACAGGATGGCTAACCAACATGCAGAACAGAGCAAAATGTTTATCACACACACACACACACACACACACACACACACACACACACACACACACACACACACACACACACACACACACACACACACACACACACACAATATGTATATCATATATATTTTTCCTTTATAAAGGCCTCAGTTACATGCAGATCGTGGAGCACCATCTTTTGTTTTTTTGTTTTATGTGTTTATTCGCTTTCTTTCGTGTGGGTGCTCTACACGTCTTTCTTCATTGGCCGAACAGAAAAAAATAATTGCCAATCATAAACATTATACAGACTACAATTCACACTTAAGTGAACAAGAAAATAAAATGTCACCAAAACTAAGAAACAAGCAATAATAAAAGAAACAGTCTTGAACTATTCGCCAGTCTAAAAGAAAAAAAAATATAATGGCTTGTATTTGTGGAGGCTACCTACTTTTTTTCCAAGTCTAAACCCCATAGAAAAACCATGATTCCAAGCTATAAAAAGGTACATCAATATAAAAATCAACTATCAATTCACATGTGCGTTGACTCACATGTACGCACATCAGAGCACACAAAAATGTGCAACAATAAAAAGCAAGGCATATTTCTTACATTGACTGTCTAGAAATTTAAAAAAAATTCCGTTTAATATCAAAAGGTATCCTCAATACTGATTTAAAACCAAAGACGTGTAAAGTTTTTAGAAAAAACTTTTTTCTTTTTCGGAAGGGGGGGGGAGAAAAGATATCTGAATATTCAAAATATATTTAAAAAACGCACATTAGCTTTGCTTAAAAAAATATATATATATCTAAATACGGGAGAATAACGTGTTGACCTATAAGCATCAAAAGTCCTTACTAGCAAGCCAAGAAAAATCTAAACAAAAAAAGAATAAAACAAACAAACAGATAAAATTAAAGTACTTTTTTTTTCAATCAGGTCAAAACTACTGGCCATCACAGCAATAGATAAAAATGAATGACAAAAAAATTTCAGTCAGGTCAAAATTACTGGCCATCATAGCAATGGATAAAAATGAATGACAAAAAAATTTCAGTCAGGTCAAAATTACTGGCCATCACAGCAATACCAAAATATTTGTCCATGGACCAGTTAATCCAGCTTTTACAGAGAGTAAATGAGAAACTATATATATATATATATATATATATATATATATATATATATATATATATATATATATATATATATATATATATATATATATATATATATATATATATAAGATGAATAAAAAAGATGGTGCTCCATGATCTGATATATATCAGATCATGGAGCACCATCTTTTTTATTCATCTTTTTTTCTTTCTTTCTTTGTTTTCTTGTATGTGGGTGCTCTACACGGCTTTCTTCATTGGCTGAAAAAAAAAATCAGTCTCTCTAAAATTACACATGGTCATAGCAAGACAAAAATGTTTCTTGAGCACATCAGTCAATCCAGTTTTACGACAAAAGATATAACAAAGCACACATAACTATTACATATAAACCCCAACAACAAATAAATGGCAAAATAATATATTTTGTGGGCCCCAAGCTTTTCTACTATCCATTAGATCATGAGTGGTGGTCTGGGTGCTAGTCTTTAGACGAGATGATAAACCGAGGTCCCGTGTGTTACACATCATTATTTAGCGCACACAAAAGAACCCATGGCAACAAGAGGGTTGTCCCTGACAATATTCTGTAGAAAAAATCACTCTGATAGGGAAACAAATACACTTGCAGACAGGAAAAAGAAAAAAAAATGGGTGGCGCTGCACTTGTGGCCACGCACTCTACCCCCGGGAGAGCAGCTCGAATTTAACAGAGAAATCTGCTGTGACAAAGTGATATAAAATATAAAAAAATAAAATAAAATAAAATCAATATATATAAGGCCTCAGTTGCATGCAGATCATGGAGCACCATCTTTTTACATCTGTTTGGTGGGTGCTTCACACGTCTCTCTTCATTGGCAAAAAAAACACACTCAAAAAAGCAAAAAAAGAAAAAGGAAAAAAGTCTTTCCCTTCCCATCTCATTCCTATCATCCATGAACCTGAATCAGCATTTCTCATCTTCCTATGTCCGGAGCACTAACTGCCCCAGTGTGAATTGCTGCCTGCGTCTATTCATGTTCAGCGGCAGTGAACAGTCGGCTGGGTTTACTGGTGCTCTAGTGTGTGCTGCTGCTGCTGCATGCGTTTCTACAGGTGTAAACCAGTGATTTACAATTGTCTGGGTTTATTTTTGCTCTAGTGTGTGTGTGGTAGTGTTAAATTCTAATCCTTCAATTCTATCTTTCTTTTGCTTTTGCTGCACACTTTCCTGACATTATCATGTGCATTTGTTTTTCCTGGGCTTAGTTTTGTTTTTTTCAGGGAGATAATCATGCTTGTATTTATTTTACAACCTTTTGCTCTGGCAATTTATCCAGTGGGTATTGCAGCCTGGTCACCACAAGGAAAGGTGACTATTTCCTGACCTAACATCAGTTGTGACAGGACTATACCAAATTTCAGGTTTAAAAAGATCACCTAAATGCATTCAGAAAAAAACAGAGCTAGACACAACCTGGTGTTACGGACTGCGTATAACAAGGTTCACGACGGGACTATGAATTAAGTGCATAAGGACCAATATTGTTTCCTTTGAATTCACAAGTTTAAAAAACAGGGCCAAATCCCTCTGGAGTTTTGCAAACATTCAAAAAATAATTTCAAAGCCATTATCCAATCAGAAAATTGAGAAACAAGCCCTCAAATAACGCTAGCCCAGCTTATCTCAAGTACCATATAAGGGTTTTATACAGCTTTATAATCATACCATCAGAATAAAACGAGAGGAAAATCGTTAATTATAGGCCAAGCTAATAAATCTAATCTAACAAAGCTATCTGGGCACCCCAACACTTCAACAGATTGATGTAACAAAAAAAGGAAAACTTGCTTACCAGTGATCATTTACAGGATTGCCAAAAATTAGGGAATTAAAAAAAAATCTTGACTCAATAATCACATTAAGAGTAGCTTTATCGTTTTTATTTTAACAGCTCTATAAGAAAAAATACTTGAAATGAAATTAATGTATAAACATTAGTCGATGGAAAATTTTGGAACATTACACAGTGACCAACGCTTCATTATAAAGGGAGGAGCTTTATTTCGCGACACCAGCTCAATAGGAATGGAAGGATTTATACTTTATACCAAATAATTAAATAGGAAAAGAAAAGCTTCATACTTTAGACACCAACTCACTACAGGGGAAAGAACTGTAAACCTTGAAAAGAACTAGTTTCAATTGAAGCAGAATCTACAGGTGGAAAGTGACAAAGATAAAACAGTGCATGGACTTCATCCCACCCGTATGTGCAAAAATATTACATTTTGACACCAACTAACTCAATATGAAAGGAACTACTCTATACATTAATTACAACTCAATATGAAGAGAAGAACTTTATATTTTGATATCAGCTAACTCAATATGAATGGAAGAACTTTGTACTTTGATAGCATTACATTGAATGTGAAGGGGAAACAGCTTTACACTTTGATACCAGCTAATTCAATGTGCGGAAAAACACTATTCTTCGGTAGTAACTAATTCAATACAAAAACAACTTTTTAGATACCAGCTCACTCCATATGACGTACAAGTGTTTTAGACCTTGATACCAATGAAATCAATTTCAAAGAAAAAGCTTTACACTTTGATACCAACTAAATCAGTGTCAAGAAATATACTGCTACAAACCAGTTTCATACGAAAAACAGAACTATATTCCTTGGTACCAACTTAATTTGAAAGAAAAAAACTTTATGCTTTGATACAACTATTTCAATAAAATGAGGGAAAGCTTGATGGGTGGACACTGATTCCATAACTATGGAAGAAAGACGTTATCACTTTGACACCGGCTCGTTCACCACGAAGGGAACGACTTTATGCTTGGATAGAACTAACTCAACATAAAGAAAAAAAACTTGTTAACGCCAACTAAAGGAGTATGAAGGAAAGAACTTTATACTCCGATACAAAAAAATAAAGAAATGTGAAAGGGGGAACTATTTTTCTTGCAATATTTGAATCTGAGAGAAAAAAAAACAGTTTGGTAATTATCTTGATACCAAATTTAGAACTTTATTCCTTGACTCAACTAGCTCAGTAGCAAGGGGGTAATTCTATTCTTTGACACTAGCTTATTTCATAGAATGGAAGAAAAAAACTAAGTGACAACTTCAAGAGGAAGGAAAGAGATCTAAACTAACCAGCTAAGTGACTCAATGTAAAAGAAAACAACAACTGTATACCTGATATATCTAACTGATAGAATTTAAAGCCAAAATTATGTGTCACATTATGGAGATAAAACCGTGGTGTTAACTCCCTACAGTAAACACTTTTTTTTTTAGTATTGCCACTATTTTGAAAGGTTAGCTGAAGGCTGGCTTTTTTTCTGTTGTTGATGTGATGTTATAATCCCAGCGTAGATATCTGATGTATGGACTGTGGTCACAAGTCATCCTACTTCAGAGCTGTCGGTCCTCTAAAATTGTTACAATTCTTGAAGCATCAGTGCCACGCAAGCATAAGGATTCTATAACTATTATTCCTTCATTTTCTGCATGTCATCTCTCGCAAATCCTTCCTCTATCACGGTATTCTCCGGAATAAAATAATTTCAACGGTCAGTAACCCCAAACCTCTCTTTCCCTGTGCTGCTGTTCCCTTATAGAGCTGTGTCCCCATACCGCAGAACTGAGTCAGAGTTAAGGAACCCGTGTCAAAGAGTTAATAGTTAGGATCAACATGGTGAAGTGTTAGGGTTTGCAGCATGGGGCAAGAACTAGGGTTAGAGTTGAGTGTTAACAGCTCCAGGGAACAGCACTACAGGGAAAAAGGAGTATCGGGAAAAGTACTGCTCTTTCTTCAAACATCTTGCACTCGGCTTGTGCATTATTTTGTCTCTTAAGCTGATCTCCGCAAAATCAAGGTAAAATAATTTGTTTCCGCAAAATAGGCAATGCTATACCAGTAATGACTATGCAAGATTTGCAACACACCAGATGTCTGAATCTGAGTGTACATTTCCAGGAGTTTTCGTCACGTTTCTGTTTTGTTGAGTACTTCTGATCGGAAATTAGATTAATTTTAGAAATTTTGCATTTTTGGCGCCAAAAAAAAGCGACGTTGTAAGCCAGTAAAAGATTTGTTGGACGAATGTTGTTGTTTTTTCAAAAGCAATCAAACTAGAACAAATTGTGTGTGTGTGTGTGTGTGTGTGTGTGTGTGTGTGTGTGTGTGTGTGTGTGTGTGTGTGTGTGTGTGTGTGTGTGCGTGTGTCTGTGTCTGTGTCTGTGTCTGTGTGTCTGTGTGTCTGTGTGTCTGTGTTTTAGTTGTGTTTGGGACCTAATCCTCACCCTATCTCAGTATAAGAAAAATGTCCTCATACTACCAAAAGCTGTGATATGAAGAAAATGACCATTTCACTTTGAAACCGACAAATTGATAAAAAAAAAGAATTATGATAGTAGCAAAATACTCAAAACAGAGCTTAATACTTAGGAACTATTTCAATATGGAGGAAGATCTATAATCTTTGACACCATTGGTACAAATAAAGAGGTAAATAAAAGAGAACTTTTTACTTTAATAGCAATAACTCGATACAAAAGATTTGTTTGAATTTTGACACGAATTAAATCAATATAAAAGAAAGAATCTTATAAATCGGTACCA
>JASPKP010000174.1:27500-68333 GCA_030674155.1 Stramonita haemastoma | reverse complement strand
AGATTCACCACAGACACCTGTGACATAAACGACAACAAATTAACACACAAAACTAACCCACACACATGCATGAACACAAAGAAAAAGACAATTCTTTTAAAAGTGAACTTGCAAAAAATGAACAGACAAAAACAAAAAATAAACACACCAAAATAAATACCAAAAAACACGAGAAACACAAAAATAGAAACGCCACAATAAACTACTTTAATAAAAAAAAAATTATCTGTTAAAAAGATGTCTGTAAAATAGAACTGCTTCCTCCATTCACTCACTCACTTAGCCCCCCCCCCCCCCCCCCACACACACACACACACACACATGGAGTACTTACCTAAGAAAAGTGTGCCAGCTGTGTCACTGGCTGATAGCCTTGGTATAGGAACCCTGAAAATGCAACAGAAACCATCATCAGAAGAATGTCATGGCACCCCTCCCCACCCCAACACCCCTCCACATACACCCACCCACCCCTCCACACCCACCCACACACAGAGTAATTACCTCTGTTGAAGTCTTGACAGTCTTTCTCCCAGTCCTGTCTTCCACTATCTCCACACATGAACCTTGCAACTGACAGAATCAACAAGTTTGCATTTTTTATTTATTCATTCATTCTTTTATATTGAGGATAATGGAATAAGCACTCATGTGCTTTTTTTTTTACATCCAGTCCCTGTGTGCATGCAGTATTGTAAATCTTGTCATCTGTTCCCACCGGCACACGATGGTCTAGTCTTATGAAAAGCGGAACCAGATTTAACATGTGCCCAAGATGTTATCTGGGTTTATATGTCTCATCCGAAGGACTTTTGGGGGAGTGGAGTCAACACTGATGTAAATTCCTGAGGAAAAAATCCCCTCAAACAGGAATAGAAACATAGTTGTCAAATTGCGAGCACAATGTTCTGACCACTAGGCTATTCTGTCCACGACAATATTTGCACATTATCACTAACATCCCCCCCCCCTCCCCCCCCCCTGTCTTCATGATATCAATGCACCTGCCTCGTAAAAAAGAAAGCAAAATCAGGTTTCTTATACAATGTTATTTGTACAAAAATGCGTAATCACACACACACACACCTCTCACAGGCAGACTCCAGCCCCCAACTGTCCCTTCACACTGTCTTCTTGTCTTCAGATTCATCAAACCTGTGACATAAAAGGCACACAAAAATGACCACACAAAACCAACAAACACAAAAATGACCACAAAAGGAAAACTTCCTTTTTATATAAGAAATCAACATGCAACAGTCAACAGAGAAAAATAAACACACAAAAAAATGAACACATAAAGACACACACACAAAACCATGAGAAACACACACAAATGAAAATGCCAAAATAAATTACTTTAATTAAAAATGTTTGTTAAAAAGACATCTCTAAAATAGAACTACTTATTCCATTCACTCACTCAGCTGCTCTCTCCCCTCCCCCCTCCCCTCCCCCCCTCCCCCCCCACATTACTTACCTAATAAAACCATACTGGCTGTCTCATTGTCTAACTGCCTTGATTTACAAACCCTGAGAATGCAACACAGTAAATTTCATGGCACTCCCCCCTCCCCACACCCACCCACACACAGAGCAATTACCTCTGCCACAGTCCTGACTGTCTTCCTCCCAGTCCTGTCCTCCACTGTCTCCACACACCAACCTTGCAACTGACAGAACGAACAAGTATGTACACAATATTTGCAACACCATTTACAGCATTACCTCCAACATCACCCCCCCCCCCTAAGGTCATCATAAGGTATCGTTGTGTTTGTTGTTTTTTCCTTATCTTCTTTTAAAAATAATAAAGTATGAATTGAAGTATAGAGATATTGTAATTTGACATTAATTGCTTATAGATTTTTTATTATTTTACTATTTTATTTTTAAAATTTGTTGTTGTTGTTGTTGTATTTATTCATTTTTTAAAAAAATTGTTTATTATTATTATTATTATTATTATTATTATTATTATTATTGTTATTATTATTATTATTATTATTATTATTATTATTATTAAGTCTTAATGTTTTTTGGTTACATTGTAATTGATATAAGCTGGTGTGTGTGTGTGTGTGTGTGTGTGTGTGTGTGTGTGTGTGTGTGTGTGTGTGTGTGTGTGTGTGTGTGTGAGTGTGTTTTTTTGTTGGTTTTTTTTTTTTTTTTTACACTATATGATTTTTTAAAAAAGACTTTAAATGTGTGCATGTACCTACGAGTATACGAGCTGAGTGGAAGAGCGCAAACCGTGTGTGTGTGTGTGTGTGTGTGTGTGTGTGTGTGTGTGTGTGTGTGTGTGTGTGTGTGTGTGTGTGTGTGTGTGTGTGTGTGTAGATGCACGGGTGTGTGTGTGTGTGTGTGTGTGTGTGTGTGTGTGTGTGTGTGTGTGTGTATGGGTGTGTGGGTGTATGTGCATATGTGTGTATGGCTTTCGAGTAGATTTTTAAAATATTTTTTTATTTTTATTTATTTATTTTATTTATTTATTTTATTTTCTCTTTTGGTTGTTGTTATAGTAGTTGCTTGTATTATTTATAGGCATAGTTTATTTTAAAGTTGTTGAAATCATGTTAGCAAGTTAATGTTGGTGAAATGTTTGTTGTTGTTGTTTTAATTGTTTGTTTGCTTTTTCCCCCTTTCTTTCTTTCGTTGGTTTTTTTTTGTTTGTTTGTTTGCTAGGGATTTTCTACTTTGTTTTTTGTTGGTTTTTGTTTAGGATTTGATTTTTGCTATTGTTTTGATTTTTTTTTCTTTTCTTTTCTTTTCTTTAGATAGATGGCTTGATGGAAAAAAGCAGATCTCTGCTTACTCAATGTACCATCTGGAAATAAAAATTTGATTGATTGATTGATTGATTGATTGATTGACACACACACACACACAAACACACACAGAAACACGCACGCATGCACGCATGCACACACACACACAGAAAACACATACACACACACAGAAACAAACACACAAACACACACATACACAAACACACACACATATGGGAGAATAGACAGTGTGACACACTTGCTGACTCATGGACACTGGAACACTGACACATGAACAATGGAACACTGACACATATTCTCCATATGCTGTCAGGGATCCATGTCTGACATCTATGGAGGAAGCTGAATGTGCACAGCAGTTCACACCCACTCTTGTCTGATGTGTCATAGCAGTTCACATCCACTCCTGTCTGATGTGTCACAGCAGTTCACACCCACTCCTGTCTGATGTGTCATAGCAGTTCACTTCTGAAGACTTCAATACAACTCTGGCTGAAGTGACTTTCAAACCAAATCAGAAAATCACACAAAAAGGACTTGTAGACATGGTCCAGTCATAGCTGGTGTGTAGAAAGCCTTGGACATCACTCTGCCCATTCTGAATCTATCCAGGATGCTGACTGCACTCACAGGTGTCTGCTTTGAACAAGGGCAGAACTAGGAATGTACTTATGCTGGCTGGTGGGAACAGATGACAAGATTTACAAAACTACCTACACACGGGACTAGATGTAAAAAAGCACATGAGTGCTTATTCTACTATCCTTGATACAAAACAATAAATAAATATAATTGGCCAACTACCCCCCCCCTCCCCCAAAAGGGCTTTCCCGGCTAACAGTTTCTCTCCCCCCCAGCATACACCCCTCAAAAACACATATCCAGGCTGCCAAGTTTTTGCCCCCCCCCCCCTCCCCGTCCCCCCAAAAAACCCCACAAACAAAACAAACAAAAACAAAACTGCCTTCCTAGTCTAACCAATTATCCTATAAGGGTAGATTGTTGAATTTTTTGTCTCCCCAAGCAATTACAACCCCCTCACTGGGTAGCAACACTAAAACTTCAACCCTTCCTTCTCTTTCAAAAAATGGATTAGCCCAGCTTATATTACCCTAAGAAGAACCATTAGTAATAATAATGATGAGGCTTTTGAAGTATTTCCCGTTAAATGTGCATCTGGCAGAAACTACATTTGCTTTAGAGTTTTGATTAAAAGCATTTTTTTGTTGAGTAGAAGCTGGTTATGGAAAAGACTGCTGTAGAAATCACTGATCTGAGTAAATATGGCTCTGTTTATGCTTTATGGCAAAAAGATTTATGAAAATTGACCACTTTTGGGTGGCTGGTTAAGAAAAAATGTACCCAAGCAATTACAAACAGGCACTCATAGACAAGACTGAGCAAAGTACACTCTATTTTTTTTCTGTTCTTACTTCATATACTTTGATCACCTTCTTTTGTCTCTGTTATCACCTTTGTTTTATCTCTTTTCAGCTAATAAAATACAAACCACCAAAACCAACTAGAATATACAAAATCCACTCATTTTCATGTACGGGTTTGTCCCTCTTTCTGTTTGAACAAAATTGCCCCACCACCAGGGTCAAAATTGCCTGCAGAGGGTCAAAGTTGTCACTAAATATTCATGAGCTTGTACCAAAGGGCACAGTCAAAATGCTCAGTGATTGGTCAATCTATTAGTGCTCTGAAAACTATGCTACACAAGGTCAGGAGTTGGGCTTTGGTTTTCTGTGGCCACTTGAGACACAAGCTCTAAGAAATACATTCTAGATAGGTCTATGACCACTGGGTCGGTCTATGACCACCCTGGTTATGACCACTTTTGCAACCACCAGTCACAACAGATGACAGGCTGATTAAACAGGGCCCATTATGTTCTGAAGGACAATCAGGGAGATAGGAGCAGTACCAGCAGGTGTGTACACACACACACACACACAGACACCCTCTCTCCTCTCTCTCTCATTTGCACACCTCTCTAACTCACACTCTCACTCTGTGTGTGTCTCTCTGTGCGTGTCTCTCTCTCAAACTCACACATGCCTAGTATCAATGTACGCAGACATTAGATAAAATACTACCATTTCTACTTCAGCTATCATTATATTCTACTACAATTACTACTGATATAGCTACCACTACTACTACTGCCTTTCCAACTACTGCTCTACACACACACACAACACACAAACACACACTCACACACACACACAAACACACACACACACACACACTTTTCTACTCAACTCTATGGCTGTGTCCATATTTTCCTACATGTCAAACCCAATACACAAAGGACAAGAGAAGAGGGGGGGGGGGTAGACAAGATGGCAGAGAGAAAGGGGATAGAAACTCAGGAGGAACTGGAATGCCACAGACACACTGCAGACCTGTGCTTAGTCAGTCAGTCACAGACAGTGCTGGAGAAAGGAGTGCTGTGAAACCTTGCAGAAACACAACCATGTGAAGACTGCAGTCCTTACAGAAGAGATTTCCAACTGAAGCACCAAGAAAAAAAACTTCACAGAAACTGAAGCAAAAACATGCTAAACTCAGAAAGTCTAACTTTCAAAAAAAAGAGAATGTTTGCCTTATGAAGCCAACAAATGGAGCTGAAATTCTTGGAGACAGGAAATGGGAGAATAGTCAAGACACACAAATGATCAACACTCCTGTACAATGGGATGGCAGTCAACCTTTCAAAGCAACATGTCTACCACAAAAAAGACAAGGGAAAACATTTGGAAAGATTCCCATTTTGACAACTCAAGAAACAGAAGAAATACTCTAAAGGGCTGGCCATCTGTATCACTACAAATACAAAGCAACATGGATACTAACTAGGACTTCCCTGTACCAACAACTTTTCACTACAAAGAACATGACACTACTAGGACTTCCCTGTACCAAGTTTCATCTAGATTCCTGCCAACACCACTACAAGACACTGACTAGACTCCCTGTCCAAGTTTCTATTTTGCAGCACCCCACTCAGCCATGCCTCACAGCAGACCTGCAGTCACATAGCACAGTTTTAGACTAAAGACTTACTCATATATTAAGCCCTATCTTCAATGCACCCACACTCCCACTTTAGAAGCAGAATACAGCAGTGAAGGAAATCTAAAGAAAAGAAAGTTACCAGTAAATATCCTCTTAGTTTGGCACAAAAAAGTATCTTGGAAAACCAGAACTTGATCAAGAAGAAAGGTCAAGAAATTGAAGGGCAGATAGTTGGTTTGAAGAATGAAGCTTGTGTTTATGATGCCCAGAAAATTCAAAGAAAGTAAAAGAGAGATCTGCAGAGTTGATTCAACCTGGCTTTTTATAGATGAAAGAGGTATCTGGCCCTAAAAAGTGTGAGTACAAATTTTAAAACCAAAACCTGTATAACAAAGCGACTAAGGGGGGGGGGGGGGGGGGGGGGGGAGGGAGAAAAGCACTTACAGCTATGAAATAAGATAATTTATGAAAAGTCATAAAGACTTGGTTTCCTTAAAATGTCACCTTCCCAGTGTGTCTACAGGTCATTTCACCAGTTACCAACCCTCTTCAAGAATTTTTGCCTAAAATGATCAGGTGCTAACAATCCCCCCCCCCCCCCAACTTCCCCTCTCCCTGAAAAAAATCTCCACTAGTATGTTGTTGAATGTCTTCCGACTCTTTAACCTCAACAGTATGTTGTTGAATGTTTTACTTTTCTAAACACTCTTTATCCTCTGCTTGTTTTGACTCCTGGTCAGTGTTCTGTGAGGATCCTAACATTAACAAAGGATCATACCATGCCACAGTGTGCACCATCTGGCCCTGAGGTGTATCTTCTACCTAAACCATGTCTGATAACTCACATCTATTACCAAACATTCCATTCTTTGACAAAATAACTTTTTCAAACACATGGGTAAGGCAAAAGAAAAAAGAGAGCATAAAACTGTATCCATCAGTGACTAATGAATAATATAGTCTTCGTAGTCTTCAAAGAAAAGAAGAGGAATAATAAAGATTTGATAAAAGAAAACCGTCAAAATTTCCTGAGTGCTACACAGTCCTGTTTCTAGGTCTCAAGAGCTACATGGTCATGTCCTTTGTTTAAACCACTTCAGAATCATGTACTAAGTCACACTACCAATCCTATTCAGTCACTGCAGGTACAGCTTCATGTCCACTGTGTTTATTATTACTATCAAACTGGTGGGTCAGGCACTATGGCTGCGAATTGGGGGAATAAAAACCAAATTCAGCAACATTTTAAATGTCAAAGATAGTTCGTCTTTTTGTCGTCTTCACTTATGCAGTGAAATGTGTTTATGTTTTAACTACTTTTTTGACAGACATTTTCTTAAGAAAGACAATTTCAATGACAAAGGAGCTAATCCATTATATCCTTTCATGAGGTATATTTTATATCAACATGTTTTAGAATGTGGTCAACTTAGCTGGAAGAATGAAAACTGACATTGGTTAAAGGACTGTCCAGTTTGGCTTTGTCAGGGGAATCCTGTGCAATGATGGGGAGGCCAGGCAAGCTGAGACTACAAACTTTTTTCTGGAAAAAGAAAATGGAGCACCAAAGAAAATCAAGAAAACCATTTTACTTGCAATCTTCTTCACTGAAAGATGATAGTTCTCACTTAAATGAATTATTAATCACCTGAAAAAAAGAGAGACCATTGAGTTAACAGGTATACGTGTTTTCAAACTCTTGAAAAGAAAATGAATCCTTACTGAAGAAGCTACAAAGAGAAAATCTAAGCTGACAAGGAGAAAATCCAACTTGCAGGTGACTGACTCTGTCTTGAGGAACACATCAGTTCTGCACATATTTTCTACAGCAGGCTGAACTTGCACATGTAATAAGGACATGCAGGTACCATGAAAGACAGTGTTTTCTACCTGGCAGTGTATGCCATTCAGGGGGCGTAGGCATGTTGTGTGTGTGTTGGGGTGTGTGGTGTGGTGTGTGTTGGTGTGTGTGTGTGTGTGTGTAGTGATGTGTGTGTGTGTGTGTTGTGTGTGTGCATGTGTGTGTGTGGTGTGTTGGTTGTGTGTTGTGTGTTGATGTGTGTGTGTACAATATGTACATGGGTTAAAGTCTATTGTGAGCACAAATGTTTTGTGAGAAATCAAATCTCATCCAATGTTTTTCAGCAAATACACAATTTTACCTAAAAAAACCTTCCCTAGTTCAAAGCATATTGTTGACCAAAAAACAACCCCCACCTCCAAAGACCCTCCAGCACCACAGGATCACCCCTCAGAACTATCAAATGAGAACCTCAAACTCATCCCTCAAGGCATCGCAAGTCCAGCCCCACCCTCCCCTAAAGTGTGGTGTGTGTGTGTGTGTGTGTGTGTGTGTGTGTGGTGTGTTGTGTGTGTGTGTGTTCATGTAAAGCATATTTGTGTAGTGTGCTTATGCTTGTGCATGTCCGTGCGTGTTATACACGAACATGACCCCAAACATTTCCCTAGAGCCTCTGGCCAGGTGCCCAAAGAGCACGATAGGGTTTTCTCGAGCCTTAGTGTTGGTAGGCTTGCGATACTGGCCCTCTTTTGTGTTCTTGCCTGACATATCTGACCATTACATATGGGAGGGGATGGGCGCTTTCAGCCACCATATCACTACTATGGAGCTGTCCTCATCCTGGGGTGAGTAGTTGGTGGTGTGGTAGGTGGGGTATGTGTGCATGCATGCATGCGTGCATATGTGTGTTTGTGCTGTGTGTCTATGTAGTAGTATGATGTGTGTGTGCTATTGATGTTGTTTGATGTTTCAAACCAAAATCAATCATTAAATGTGTTTGGTTGTGTGTATGTGTGTGTGTGTTCATGTAATGCATATCGTGTAGTGTGCTGTATGCTTTGCATGTGTGCGTGTATATCGACATGCAACCCCAAACATTTCCCTAGAGCCTCTGCCAGGCGCCCAAAGAGCACGATAGGGGTTTTCTCGAGCCTTAGTGTTGGTAGGCTTGCGATACTGGCCCTCTTTTGTGTTCTTGCTTGACGTATCTGACCATTGCATATGGGAGGGGATGGCGCTTTCAGCCACCATATCACTACTATGGAGGCTGTCCTCATCCTGGGTGAGTAGTTGGTGGTGTGGAGATGGGTGGGTATGTGTGCATGCCTGCTTGCATGCTGCATATGTGCATGTGTGCGTGTGTAAGCTATATAACTAATGCATGAGTGACTACACATGTGTGGAGTGTATATATAACATTCTGAAAAGGACTTTCATGCATTGAGTGAATGTTTTATGAACCTCTATTTGATAACCCTGAAAGGAATGAATCATATATTGCTTTAAGGTGAAAATGGAGTGTGGTTTACCACAGGGGTTCAATGCTGACAAATGTGTCTCTTCAAGACTAGGTTCTGAACATTAATTTGAAGACTAGCAAAGAAAAAAGTATTTGTTGGGTTGAACCCCCCCCCCCCCCCCCCTCTCTCTCTTGATAGTAACTCCTTTTTATAAAAAAAATCATTGTGCCTAATCTATTACCCCCAGTAAATAAAATTTTGTCCCCCAGTAAATAAAATGTTATCTTTATATCTGTCTCTTAATCTCTCTTGCATCCCTAATACCCAACACAAGCGATTACATGCAAACGTGTGTGTGTGTGTGGGGTGTGTGTGTGTGTGTGTGTGTGTTGTGTGTGTGTGGTGTGTGTGTGTGTGTGTTATACATTGTTAAGGTGTGTTTGGGAAGGAGATGGGAGGGGTTTGCAAGCTGGCAAGTTTACACATATATGACTTCTGAAAGTGTCGTTTTGATATTCTCTTTAAACAGATCTGTGGATGAAAGAAGAAGATAAAAGAAAAAAGCTATCAATCGAACCAAAAAGAAATTCAATGATATACACGAACAGATGTGATGAAAGAGAAGATGATAAAGAAAAACAAATCAGAACCAAATGAAAGAAATACAATGATATACACTGAAACTCCTCACAAATGCTAGAATAAGCAAGTACTAAACCTTGTAAAATGTCTACTGACTTTCACAAGACTGGAAATGTGTAATGACTTAGAGAAAACTGGGAAATGCATCCGGAAAACTGGGAGATGTGTAATGATTTAAAGAAAAGCTAGTCACTAATCTTTCAAGGAAATACTGAGTAAAGCTGGCAGAAAGTATAGTCCCTCCACTGTGAAGTGACAGAAGGTATCAGAGAAAATGAACACAACAGTCTACACTCAGTAAGCATGCAGTCTGATCCCTTTCTGGCCTTCCCAGTTTCACAGGATTTACTTTGGGGGTTGTTGTGTATAACATTTAAAATTATATATGTTATAGTCAAATTGACATTTAGAATGTTACATAGGTTGATGTTATAATTTACATTCAAAATATTAATATATTCAAGTTTGAAGTATTGAATAATCACAATGCCAATGTATCAATGTCTAAAATGTTCTATTGCCATTACATTTAAAGGGCCACAGTTGTGTATCTAAGCTAACAAGACACAATCTCGATTTTAAGAGCATACTGTCATGTATCTGGTTCAAAGTACAATACAGTCCATGCAACTAGTTCAAAGCGAGAAAGATAGATGGAAGGAAAGAAATCAAAGGATTCCAAAGGAAACTATATCTAACCAAAACAAAACATGAACAGCATTTTTAGACTTCTAGAATACAGAGTTAACAGCTCTCTGCCCATTTCCATCTGGAGGTCAATTCAACAACTCTGTAATCCCTTTAACATCTGAAGACAGTCATCACTGACCAAAGCTTACTAAGACACAGCCTCCCATTTCAAACCATTACTTTGCAGAGTATTATTTTAAAACAACAACTACCATTCAATCAAACATTCAACAACATACCTGTTTAAATGGCTTGGTTGTGTGGAGGGAGGGGGACTGCATTTGTTGTGTTGTTTTTGTGCATGTGAGGTTTTTCCTTAAAATTTTCATTCATTTATTTATTTTCACTCCCTGATTCTTATCAGCTAAAAACTCCATGACAGAGCTGATATCTGGTGCCAATGTCCTGCAGACTGCTGGAGAGAATTTCTGGTTCATACTGGACAGTCATGTTACTAAACAAGCCCAGCCTGAACACACCCTGAAATGTCATACTTTAAACAAAATATGAGCAAGAAATATACTGAGTTATGCAAAACCAGTACTGTCTTCAATGCAACTGAACATTTAATCTATTCAAAATGATTTTGCAGAACATGTAAGTAATGGTCAAGAAGTTAAGAAACAGAAATGCTTCTGTCTACAACAATCCAGATCAACTTGATTCCTAAAAAGAAGAGCCTGCCAGATTCTACAAAGATCCAGGGATAGACCTCACAGATTAAAAAAACAAAAACAAAAACCCAGGGCACAAGGAACAGAGTAGTCAGCTGACATCAGACCTTGAGTTGTTCTCAAACTAAAATCATTACCTGAGGTGATAAATAATTGAACAGAGATGGTAACTCAGTCCACAACACATCAGGAGTTTTCTACCAAAACTGTACTGACTAGGGATAATAGCACACTGATCTGTTAACCCAGACTGTACTGATTAGGAAACAATCTGCTGTCACAGACTGTATATTAGTAACAATACACTGACCTGTCAACCCAGACTGTACTGACTTTGGATAACAATACACTGACCTTTCAACCCAGACTTACTGAGGACAGAACGAATCCTGAAATTTATCATGACAACATCACTACAAACAGACTGTGAAGGGTTGTAAATTCTGAGGACAGAGGAATCCTGACTATCAGTACACCTATCATGATGGCATCAGCTACACACAAAACTGATCAAAGGCATACTACAACAACTAAGGGTTATACTGAGGACAGAAGGAATCTTGACTAAGTAAACCTATCATGATGGCATAAGCTACACACAGACTGTGAAGGTTATACTGAGGACAGAACAAATCCTTCACAACAGAGGAAAGGCAAAAAGGTGGGAAGTGGGGAAGGTTCTAGAACAACAGTATAAAGGAAAAAAAATACACAGCTGATTTCCTCCCCCCCCCCCCCCCTCTCTCTCTTCTCAAAGATAGTATTGCCAAAATATTACTTACAGCAATGTGTTTTCAAACTAAAGTTTACTTATGTCATCTGTTTAACACAAGGATGCATGGAATTTGTCTCTTTTTCTGTTTAAAGCATTAAGTGAGAGAAATCGCCACATCATAGTCATGACTCTTGTCACAAATCTATTATGACCAAATTATTTTGTTTATGTGATATTTAATGTTTTTTCCATGTGTATGTTTTGTTCACTAACCCCTTCATGAGGGCTATGGCCTAATGAATAAATCATCTGAATCTCTCTCTCTCTCTCTCATGCCACACACAACACACACACACACACACACACACACACACACACACACACACACACACACACACACACACACACACACACAAAACATACACACATGCACACACACTACCAATGCCAACTCCACTCCCCAAAAGCCCTTCAAATGAGACTATAAACCAAGATTCTGTGTTCAAAGCCATGCAGAACATCTTGTGCACATGTTAAAGCCTGTTCCACTTTTCAGAAGAGAAGCCATTGTCATAACACACAAATCCAACATCACTCATCAAGAGTGTTAAATTTAGGCGCTCCTTCCTGTTACCCTAGTCCAAGTGTGGTCAGTCCTGCTATAATTAGCACCAGCTGCCCCCCCCCCCCCCACCAAACTAGGCTGGGATAACTAGCAGCTGAGAGGAGCTGTAAATGGGGGAAACTGACAGCTGTATTGTGTGCCAGTGGGAATAGATGACATAATTCACACAACTGCATACACAGTTAGACTGGATGAAAAAAAGCACATGAGTGCTTATTCCATTATCCTTGAAATAAAAGAAGAAAAATTAAAAGATAAATAAATAAAACATAAACAACAGACACTAATGACTAAATGCCCCAAAACAGGGTTAATCTACATGCTTACCAACCAATACCTGAACTGAAGTCACAATGTTAACACAGAAATATTATCAACTGAAAGGGGACTGAAAAAAGGGAACCATAAATAAATTTATTCTGCCTGAAGGAGGGAGCTATCAGAACTATCTTACAGCCAACTTCACCTATCAACCCATTGCAACTCATGCCCTTACACTTCTCTTTAGCTGTGATACTTCTCTGAAGTTGAAACTTTCCTGCTGGCCCTTTGGGTGGAACATGAAACTTGTCCCAATGCAATGTCTGGTGGTAGATTTCTGTCTATGACATCTGCTTCTTCAGTTAGTCTTTGAAGCCTTTCCTGGGAATGCAGCAGTGACCTTTGCCCTAGTATCAGCTGGCCAAAGAAGACAGCTTCAGTTTTTTCCTGAGTCCTCCATTCCTTCTCCATTTTCAGCCTAACAAAGTTAATTCTGCAGCACTATGGAGAAGAGACCAGGCAGGTTGGTTCTTTGAAGAATTTTTTCAATGCTAACATCGTCTTGCCACTGGACATCAAGGATGGAAGGAAGGAGAGCAGCGTTGATGGAAGGAAGGCAGCATTGATGGAAGGAAGGCAGCGTTGATGGAAGCGCTCCAACAGCTTGATCAGCTGACGACAGTACAGAACCCAGGTTTCTGAACCATTCAGCAGGCAGGACCATCGCAGCTCTGTGTACTTGGGTTTTTGTTGAGAGGCAGAGGGATTGGCTTTGCCATATATCTTTGGACATACCATACATAGACAACAGCAAAACAAACACACAAACACACACACACACATGCATACACATACAACACATGCACACACAACACACATATACACACATATGCGCGCATGCACACACACACAAGCACAAACACATAAATACACACACATAAACATAAACACACACACAAACAACACACACACAACCACACAACCCCCCACACACAACACACATACAACAAACGTGAAAACACACACAACACACACATACAAACACATAAATACACACACATAAATATAAACACAAACACACATAAATACACACAAACACCAACAAACAACTCACACAACACACACAAAACTCACGGACACAACACACAACACACACAACACACATACAACACACACACACACACAACACACACAAACACATAAATACACAAACACAAACACACATAGATACACACACACAAACACAAACAAACAACACACACAACACACACACAAACACAACATACACACAACACACATACAACACACACACACACACACACACACACCACACCCCACACACACTAACACTCACACCAACACTAACACACACTAACACTAACACACACTAACACAAACACACACACACTAACACTAGCTCTAACACACACACTAACACTACCACAAACACACACACACTAACAGGAACACTTGCTCTAACACACAAACACAAACACATACACACACACACACACACACACACACACACACACACACACACACACACACACACACACACACACACACACACACACACACACGACCAGAGAGCCTCATTGGCTAAAGGATTGCCAAATGTGCTCAGGATCTGCTGAATACCCATTCAAGGGATATTTAATCCTAGAGTTAACATCACTGCTGACTCAACTTCCTCAAAAGTCCTTCAGTTGAGACTTAAAACCTAGGCCTCATGTGCCAACACATGCAGAACATCTTGCATACAAGTTAAAACCTGTTTTGCTTTTCGGAAGAGTAGCCCATTGTGCGCCAGTGGGAAGGGATGACAAAATTTATGAAACTGCACACACAGAGGACTGGATGTAAATAGGTACATGAGTGCTTATTCCAATACCCTTCAAGTAAAAAACTCAAACACACACCACACCTACACACACCTACACCTACACACCTACACACACACACACACACACACACACACACACACACACACACACACACACACACCACCTACACAGACACCCCCCCCCCACACACACACACACACAGGGGGATAGTTTAGTGGTCAGAACATTGCACTTGCAGGACCCTGTTCGATTCCTGGTCGAGGGGATTTTTCCTCTGGAGTTAATATCAGTGCTGACTCCACTCCTCCAAAAGTCCTTCAATGAGACTTTAAAATGATGAGACTTTAAACTGAGGCCCATGTGCGAAGCCTTGCGCACACATTAAATCCTGTTCCTCTTTTCGTAAGAGTAGGCCATCCTATGCTGGTGGGAACAGATGACAAGATTTACAAAACTGCATACACATGGGCACTGGATGTAAAAAAGCACATGAGTACTTAATCCATTATCCTTGATATAAAACAATAAATAAAATAAGATAAAATAAAAAGGGAGTGGATAGCCTAGTGGTCAGAACATTGTGCTTGCAATTTGATTGCCCAAGCTCGATTCCCCTTCGAGGGGATTTTTCATCAGTGCTGACCCCACTTTCCCCAAAAGTCTTTTGGATCAGACTGTAAACTGAGCCGTGTGCAAACACAGGCAGAACATCTTGCACACATTAAATCCTGTTCCGCTTTTTGTAAGAGTAGGCCATTGTGTGACAGTAGGAATAAATGACAATATTTACAAAAACTGCATACACACCGGAACTAGATGAAAAAAAAAACACATGAGTGCTTATTCCATAATCCTCGATATAGAAAAAAAAATTGTTACACACACACACCACACACACACACACACAACAACACAACAGACAGACAGACAGACAGACAACACACACACACACACACACACACACACACACACACACACACACACACACACACACACACACACACCAGGAGAGACAGACATAAGTTTCAACTGTGCCACATCACATATACCTTGCCACCTGCTGCTACTGGCCTGGTGGCACAGCAGTGACTTACAGTGCAGGCAACCTCATGAACTGTGATGGAGCAGCCACTCTGCAGCCCTCTCTCTGTGAGTCCATCCTGTAAACACACCATCCTGAGTCACTGAGCTCTTCCAGGTGAAAAGGACAGTCAGGTGTCTTGATTAGGTGATTATAAAGTGTGTGTGTATCTGTGAACAGAAGGCAGGAAGGAACCCTGTGAACTGAGTGCTGAAAGTTGTTGTGGTTTGTGTGTCTGAACTTCCAGCAGCAAGGGTACCAGGCATTTGGAAAAAAATCCTTCTTGGGGTGGGGAATTGGGGACATATTTCTGATCAATGCTCTGTTCATTACACTGTCAGCTGGAAAATATTACTAATGTATACCCCACAAGTAGAAATCATTATATAACACAACACAAAAACAAAAGGAACAAATTATCTACTTGATTAGAGAGAGAGAGAGAGAGAGAGAGAGAGAGAACAGAGAAGAGAGACAGAGACAGAGACAAAAGAGAGGCAGAGAGAACGAGAGCAAAAGTGAGAGGGAGAGAGAGAGAATTGAATTGAATTGAATAAATTTAAGAGCGAGAGAGAGAGAGAAGAGAGAGAGAGAGAGAGAGAGAGAGAGAGAGAGAGAGAGAGAGAGAGAGAGAGAGAGAGAGAGAGAGAGAGAGAGAGAAGCATGTAACGTTATAAGTTTTTACTTGAGTTCCTTTTATTTTTTCTTTAGATTTTGAGAGAAAAAATATGATAAAAAATTAAGAGGTTAACAAAAAACAACAACCTTTTCTCCAGTTCTGATTCCCGGAATTTTTTTTAAAAAGAAGGCAAATAGCTTCCTGAAATGGAATAAAAAGAAGTAATTGTCTCCCTTTCTCTAGCTAACCTACAGATCTTATACAAGAGAAAGTGGGATTTTGTTGAATGTCTTATACATCTGAGTATTCTCTATTTTTTCCCCAATTCATATTGGCTGGTTAAAATGTCATTAATAAGATAGACTACACAGTGTGTGTGTGTGTGTGTGGTGTGGTGTGGTGTGGTGTGGTGTGGTGTGGTGTGGTGTGGTATGGCTGTATAGCAAGTATAATACTAACTTAAAAATTCAAAAGGGATCACAGATCTATCCACTATGATGAATGATAGCAACATAGGGTTAATATCATGTTATCTGTCCCTGCCTTTATAATCTACCCCCCCCCCCCCCCCCCCCCATTCCTATGGCATATGCTGCTTTGAATTTCTGCAAGGTTTTAAGAGGGGAGGGGTGTTAATGTCTAACATCAATATCATTGCAGTCTTCTGATCTTCTTACAACTGGCCCTTCCAACATAGACAACTTCATAAATCAGAACTATCTGCTGTTACATTACAGGCCTGTTCAATTTTTTTTTTAAATTGTGGGGACATATATAATCACAACAGTGGGTACCTTACCAGAGCCAGAAAGCCAATCAACAATCCAATCAATCATCACACAATAGGAAGCACTCATTGTCAACAATGTGATCAAGAAAAGTCCTTGGTAACTGCCACATTTAGACTGGGGCTCTCTGTTGCTGTCATTGGTGTGGCCTTTTGTTCATGGTTGCACTCATCTGGGAATCTACAACAACGTGTTTGCTTCGCCATCTTGATTTTTTTTAATTCAAAGTGAAGTGGTGATAAAAGGGAAAATGATTGGTCAGAACTGAAGCTCTTGGCCAATCAGAAACATTGGAAGAAAATGTTGTTTGGTATTTGTATATTTTGAGACTATCTGCACTGCAGCCCTGATTAGATAGGGTAGCCTACCTGGCCTGTGTTCACACATATAGGGCACTTCCTCGAATTTTTCCTTTGTTCTTTGTTTTTTACATAGTTCAGTGAGTTTTTATGGTTAGATCTGGGTGTTTTTTCCCCTTATATGATTTATTCAACTTAACAAACACACTTACCTTCACTTCCATCTCTTCATACCCACCCATGTCTTGTCTAAAGCTGCCTTTTAGTACACATAGTTGATAGACCTTAAATGAAACACACACACATGAATGCAATATGAATAAATTGACATAATGCAAAGGACTGATAAAGTTAGAATCAACAGGCAGTGTGTAGATGGTCTGCAATTGGCGGCCAGCCTTTAGACAACACAGTACACAAAACAACACACAACACAGGAAGGAATCCCAGCACATGTAACACAGTAGACAATCTCTCTCTCTCTCTCTCTCTCTCCTCTCCTCTCTCTCTCTCTCCTCCTCTCTTCTCTCTCTTACACAGACACTGAGAGGCATAGCTTCCCTGGTCCTCCAGTACAGGGGTCAAGGCTACAGCTAGCTTTCATGCAACACAGACAAGGAAGAGAAACAGTGATGAAGGGGGGGAAAGATGGGGGGGGGGGACCCGCTAGGCCTAGGCCTAACCTGAATGTCAAAAGAAATCTCTCTCTCTCTCTCTCTCTCTCTCTCTCTCTCTCGTCTCTCTCTCTCTCTCTCTCTCTCTCTCTCTCTCCTCTCTCTCTCTCTCTCCTCTCTCTCCAAGTCCAGTCGAGGAGATTTTTCTCCTGGAGTTAACATCAGTGCCTACTCCACTCTCCCCAAATATCCTTCCCATGGAACATCTTGCACACACCTTAAATCCTGTTTCACTTTTCGTAAGACTAGGCCATCTTGTGCTGGTGGGAACAGATGACATTTACAAAACTGCATACACACGGGGACTGCATGTAAAAAAGCACAAGAGTGCTTATTCCATTATCCTGGATATAAAAGAATATTAATCAAATCTCTCTCTCTCTCTCTCTCTCTCTCCTCCTCCTCTCTCTCCTCTCTCTCTCTCTCTCTCTCTCTCTCTCTCTCTCCTCTCTCTCTCTCTCTCTCTCTCTCTCTCTCTCTCTCTCTCTCTCTCTCTCTCTCTCTCTCTCTCTTCTGCATTAAATTGTATGTAAATTATTCCTGGAACATGAAATCTCTGTATTCTTTCTAGACCAGCTCTCATATTTACTTGTCCTACCTGTAACATTTCTGATTATGTAAAGATGATAATAATGGTGTGGATATAACGTTAATAGTAATGAGTATTGTAATTATGAAACAATGAGGAGGATAATAATATAATGATAAATATTATGAAGATAATGATGATACTTTTGATAATTAGAAGAAGAAGAAGAAGAAGAAGAAAAGAAGAAGAAGGAGAAGGAGAAGAAGAAGAAGAAGAAGAAGAAGAAGAAGAAGAAGAAGAAGAAGAAGAAGAAGAAGAAGAAGAAGTTATCATGATATCAATAGAGAGGATAATAATATAATGATAAAACTGATGAAAATACTACTACTACTACTACTACTACTACTACTACTACTACTACTACTACTACTACTACTACTACTACTACTACTACTACTACTAAATACTACTACTACTATCAATGGGGAGGATAATGATATAATGATAAAACTGATGATGATGATGATGATGATGATGATGATGATGATGATGATGATGATGATGATAAACAATAATAATAAACAATAATAATAATAATAACAACAAGTATGATAATAAAAGTGTTCCTCCATGGCGATGCTGGGGGTTGGGAGGGGGGGATCTTTCAGAATAGATAGCTTCCCCAGCTTCTGAAAATTCTGTGCTAGGAAATTATATCTAGTTTATTTCTGTTGGTTCCTTTCCTTTCTTCCCCTTTTTTTGTTTTTTGTTTTGTTCTTTCTGCTGTCTTGGACCTTTCTCCTGCTTCCCCTCCCCCCCCCCCCCCAATACTGAAAAGATAACAGTTTTCTCCTATGCCAAGTTAGACCTGCTGGGCTTGACTTGTCAGGCCAATTATTTTTTATTCTGTAATATTGAACTGTGAAAGAATGGTAAAACTGAAAAATTTGCATGCTTGGAAACACAAACTACACACACACACACACACACACACACACACAACACACACACACACACACACACACACACACACACACAACACACACACACACACACCCCCACACAATAAGCACGCACCCACAACATGCCTGTATGGGCTGTTTTAGATCACCACTAGTGAAAAGACAAAACATTAAAAACATAGAGAGGGTGAAGGTCACGCATGTGCAGAAGCATTGGCTCAATAGACAATAATTTCCGGTGATAATTGGAAGGTAAATAAATTGATTTGATCGATCTTTATAATTTGTATCTTTCATTTTTACTTTGTATAACTTGTGTGATTAAGTGTGCAAAATTCTGCATTATGTAAAATGTAGAATATGCACAGCAATTTCGTGATTTTGAAGGTAAATCCTGACTTGTCAAGACAACTTCGTTGTGGCTTTGACCACGTGTTTCAGCTTTCCTTGGCAATGAAATAATTAAGATCTGTGCATCAGGTAATGGTTTTGTGATGAAGAAAAGGAAGAAACATGCTTAAATAACCCAAGCCAATGTAAAATTTACATCTAATGTTCCTAACCCTTCCAAGATCGCAGCAGGATGTGGAAGTTGTAAACGTTTGAACCTGGGGTAAGACTGGTGGGCTGCAGACATATTGATGATCGGTTTGTAGGATTGGCAAAAAACACCAAACAAAGGGTATGGAAACAATGTGGGATAGAAAGTAACTGTATTCATGGAAATTGAAACAGGTTTTCTTGGATCTTTAAAATTTTGATAAGGAGACCCAAGATCTATCTATTTATCTATCTAACCCTTAGTCTGGCGACCATGGGGCACCCCTGAAGAGTTTAAAACCAGTTCCCTCCATTTCTCTCTCTGTTCTGCCTTTCTCAAAGTTTTGAAGAGTTCTAGGCCTGCCCATTCGCTGATGTTGTCCTCCCATCACTTCCTTGGTCTTCCTCTTTTTCTTCGTCCTTGGAGAGTGCCTTGCAGATAAGATAAGACCTAAGGTAACATATCTAATTTGATAACCAATGCAAGGTTTTACTTGTATTTTGTACCACCTGATGTCACAGCAGATTTCTCTGCATGAAATTTGGGCTGCTCTCCCGGGGAGAGCATGTCGCCACAAGTGCAGGGCCTACCCATTTTTTTTCTTTTTCCTGCATGCAACTGTATTTGTTTCCCTATCAGAGTGGCTTTTTTCTACATAATTTTGCCAGGGTCAACCCCCTTGTTGCTATGGGTCCTTTTATGAGTAAATAGTGATCTGAAAGACTAGCACCCAGACCACCACTTCGGGGTCTAATGGATGGGGAAAAAGTTTTGGGCCTAAATGGTACAACCACAGCACACTCCAACCAGGAAGGAAGGTGGCAGGATGGTTAAGACGTTCGCCTGCCAACAAGTAAACTGTTGGTTTCTGGGTTCGTACCCAGCCTCACCCTTCCAGTTTGACTAAAAAATCAAACTGATCAAATCATGCAATGTACATTTGAATGTTTGAATCACTTAGTAGTATACGATTAATTCAATTAGAAATAGTTTGGAATGTAGTATATATTTGTTTATTGCAAATGTTGCTATCGTTTGAAATGTAATCTATATTTGGATTTTATTTTTTAATCCAACTGAATGTCAAAGTCATTTGGTTGGGAACACACACAGGACATCTTGTGCACACGTTTAAACCCCGTTTGGTCTTTTGGAAGACCAGGCCATCCTGACAAAATTATTTTTTTAAAAACAGCATGCACACAGGTGTGTGTTTAGACACCATCCCTGAGGGGGAAAAAAAAGTAGCGCTGCACTTGTGGGATGCGTTCTCACCAGGGAGAGCAGCCCGAATTTCATGTGGAGAAATCTGCTGTGACACAAAGTGGTATAAAATAAAAACTAAACTAAAATAAAATAGACTTTTTGCTTTGTAGGCAAGGCGCGTTACCACCAAGACCATGATCCACTGATCCATCTACTTGACACTGAAGTAAACTTCTCACCTCAGTTGTGCAAAATAAACCATAAAAAAGTAAAAACATTCACTTGGGATCATATATACCAACTGGATCAAATTCCCTGACATATTTTACTCTAGTTAGTTTACAACTCCAGTTTACCACTCCTCTCCCCCTACCCACACCATATACAGGACCCTTCTGCTATTTTCTACTGCCTCAGGCCTTGATTGACTTTTGCTATTGCTTGAACTGTCAGTGGACTCACTGTCACTAATGTGACTCCACCCTCCTCAAAAGTCTGACTTTAGTGCTGACTCCACTCTCCTCACAAGTCTTTCGGATGAGATTGTAAACCGAGGCTCGTGTGCGAATGCATGCTGAACATCTTGGCACTCGTTAAATCCTGTTCCGCTTCTCATAAGAGTAGGCCATTGTGTGCCGGTGGGAGCAATAACAAGATTTACAAAACAGCATACACACGGGGACTGTATGAAAAAAAGCTACATGAGTGCTTATTCCATTATCCTTGATATAAAATAATAAGTAAAATAAAATAAATAAAAAATTGTGAGAACACTTGTATTCAGTGGCAAATTTTGCAAGCTGACTCGCACTTTCCTTTGTCTTCTAAAATTGCTTGTGTGCTGCTAACATCCATTTATTGTTGCACATCATGATAACTATCTTAATCATTGTCATTTTCAAGTAAATCATTGACAAAAGGCATAATCTCCCATACCATTATGTTCTTTTTTTCAGAAAAAAACAAACTTTTTAATTCTCCTTCAAGATTCTGTTTATCTGATTTTGCCTTCTCTCCTCTTCCTTCCTATACCCTTTTGTTGTCAATAGAGTTTGTTTTGTCCAGTATATATTGGATTTGATCATAAGTAATTATCTCTAAGCTCAGTGGTAGTGTCAGACATAGACCTGCAGTCATAAAGTCATGGGCTTCAATCCAAGCAGTGCCTAGTAATTAAAGGAAGGGGGGGGGGGTTACCATCTCCCAGGGCAACTTTTATACCAATGTTGTACGCATTTTGTTTGTAAATGCACACCTGCAGAAAAATAACTGCACATATTTGTTTTTTTGGGGTGTGTATTTTTCTGGATAGTGAACAGTCTGATTGTATGATTAACTTGCCCACAGTACACTGCCTGAAAAATGATTCAGTTCATTTCTAAAAAAAAAACTGCTAAGGAAGTTAATTGATAACAGATAAGTTAGCCAACAGATAGATGTGTTCAGAACCACAAGCAGGGTTATGACCCAGAAGAGTAATATTTTGTTTTTGTTTGCTTGACAGCATCAACACAGATTGAAATGTTGGGGAGAAGGAGCCCTGGACCAGATTTGTGACAGAGAACTGAAATGGCTGTGGAAGAGGAGAGGAAAAACACAGGGAGATGAGAAGTCAGTTGTTGTGAGAGATGTGGGAGTGTGGCTGAAAAGGTGTAGGTTTTTGGACTGACCGAATCTCTACTTCGCACCCAAGGAGTGTAAATTTCCCCCATAGCTGGCCCATTCTTTGCAAGCACAGCTCTATGTTTTTCTTGTTGTGTTTCATCTGTCGTTTTGTCTGCTTTTTTTCTCAGTTGTTTATTTGCTCATGTTGTTTTTTCCTGTTTTCTTCTCTTCTGTTTTATATTTCTCGTTTTTTTTTCTTTTGTTTTTTTCTGCTGCTTTTAGGTGTTCCATGTCTTCATACATTGCTGCTGAATTTTTTTTTTTTTTTTTTTTAATCAGTGTTGTCCTGTCTACTATGGTGGGTCAGCTATGACATAACTAGTTCATCCTTTTCATTTTGTTGAAAACATTTTACAGTGACCCTGTCTGACACTAAAGGAGCAATTGATGTTTTGGTGCTGCTGTATAAGTTAGATATTTTACGCAAGATTCAGGGTTTGTTTTCCATAGGCTTAATGAAGAAAAATAATTGAATGAATAAAGGAAAATATAATTTTTTTTTATCATACCAACAATGAATCATAAACGGGTTTAAACAACTTATGTGCAGCTAGTGCAATATATCATATTACGAGTGCCAATGTTTTTCATTAAGTGGTGTGTGTGTGTGTGTGTGTGTGTGTGTGTGTGTGTGTGTGTGTGTGTGTGTGTGTGTGTGTGTGTGTGTGTGTGTGATTTCAGAATAAAAAATATGAAAGACAGAATGTAAACAGTCTGAAAGAGAAAAAAGGGCAAGTTTCTTTTTAAAGTTTTTTTTTTTTTACAGCAGCATCAAACCATTTTGCCCTCCAAATTACCAATACAGCCCATGGATTAATCATATGATATTATTTTTCCTTGAAGTCCTCAGAAGACAGAGTAGTGTCCTATAAACTGCACCTTTGATGTGTGTGTGTGTGTGTGTGTTTTGTGTTTGTATTTGTATTTTGTATTTTGTACCACTTAATGTCACAGCAGATTTCTCTGCGTGAAATATGGGCTGCTCTCCCCAGAGAGAGCGCGTCGCCACAAGTGCAGCGTCTACCCCTTTTTTTTTCCTGCATGCAGCCGTATTTGTTTCCCTATCAGAGTGGCTTTTTTCTACAGAATTTTGCCAGGGTCACAACCCCCCCCCCCCCCCCCCCCTTGTTGCCGTGGATTCTTTTACATGCGTTAAATAGTGATGTGTAACACATGGGATCTTGGTTTATTGTCTCATCCGAGAGACTAGCGCCGAGACCACCACTCAGGTCTAATGGATGGGGAAAAAGTTTTGGGCCCAAACAGGGCACAAACCACAGCACACTCCAACCCAGACTTTTTGCTTTCTAGGCAAGGCGCCTTAAAACCTAGACCACTGATCCGCTTGTGTGTTGTGTGTGTGTGTGTGTGTGTGTGTGTGTGTGTTTCTTTTCTTTTTCTCCCTTGCAGTTTATTTTTAAGGAATTAACAAGGTATTGTTCCAACACAGTAGTGCCCTTGCACAAATGAACTGCAAAAAAGAAGAAAGCTTTGGGAAGAGCAGAGAGAGATTGTGAGGAGGGAGAGGAGGAAAAAGAAACTAACTGGGAGTGATATGTGACAGAAATAAATATTGAAAGACGCATGCATTTTTTGTGGAAGTCAGTCAGCTATGGGTGGTGGACTACATGGCATGAACATGTGCAGCATGCACTGCAGACCTCTATGAAAAGATAGTGCTCGATATCACTATACTGAGTGAAGTCAGCAGTCCAGTCCATAGATCATGTCTGACCTCTGTTGGTAACTAATTGTCAGTCATATTACAGATCTTAGCCCTGCCACAAATGTGGCTGTTTTAGAAACGAGAGGTATTCAAAGTGCTGCAACATCTTATAGGGAGTTACTAGATGTCTATTTAAGCAATGTTGGGTGGTTTGTAGTTTGCTGTGGGCTTGCTGATGGAAGTTGAAAATTCATATGGCTTTCCATCACTTGAAGGTGGACATTGACAGTAGCTGTTTGAAAACATGGGTAAATTTTTAGATTTGATGTGTAAAATTGTTCTGATTTAGTTCCATTAATCACTTTCTGTTCCAAGATGCCTTCAAGGCCTTAGGCTGTGCCTGTATTCTTTCCAGCATGTTTATAGCATTTCTCTTCTTCCTTGAATACCTAAGCAGAATTTAGTTACAGAAGAGTGTTGAAACAATTGTCCTGACTTAATCTTTCACTTGTGTATCTCAGCTTCATCATATCATATCTGTCCTCTGGTTCATTCCCTTCACTGGCAAACCCCCCCCTAAGAAACACTTTATCTCACTCTTAAATGTCTCTGTCGCATTGTCCCTCCTGTCTGTCTGATCTTCTTCAGCTTTTATGTACCAGCTTGCTGTTTTTCACCTTCCTCTGATACAACCAGACTCCACATTCCAATGTATCATTGTATATCCTGTTGTTCATTTGTACAAGTTTCTCTCATACAGTTCTTCTCTTTGGAATGATCATCCATCTCCCTTTTATCATACTCATAGTGATTCAGTCTTAGCCTTCAGAAGAACTTTTCAAACTGACCTCTTTCTTTATTGATAGCTATACCTTGCCGGTGACCAGATTTTTTACTCTTGTGTGCAAGTGTGTGTGTTTATGCGTGCTTGCATGCATGCGTGTGTGTATGTGTGTTTGTGTGTGTGTGTGGTGTGTGTGTGTGTGTGTGTGTGTGTGTGTTGTGTGTGTGTGTGTGTGTAGAGAGAGAGAAGAGAGTGTGTGTGTAATGTGTGTGTGTGTGTGTGTGCATATGTGCAAATTCACATTGTGTATGTGTAGCAATTATGTGCATTTGTTTGTATAGGTGTGCCTTCATTTGTGCATGCTATGCTGTTAGTTGCCTGTGGAGTTGAATGTCGTTTTCACTGTAAGTTTGTTCTTTTTTTTCTGTTGTTGTGATTTATCTTTGTGTTTTCCACTCCCTTCTCTATTAGTTTTCCTGGTCATGCTGTCGTTACTTGATTGGTCCCAGCTATGTAAATAGTGCTTCTGGCCACTTCTAGATAAATGCATTATGCAAGATTCTACTTAAATTCCATCATTACATTTCATCACATTGCTGATATGTGTTATTGTAGAAATCAACATACAATCATAATAATGACTTTGAAAACTTTATTTTGCATTTAGAAACTGATTTTGTGCAAAATCCAATACCACTGTATAATCATAAAAAACATAGAATATGAGAAATGAATATAGCATTCATTGACTTGTGATATTGCTTCCATCATACATATTTGTTGCTACAAGCAAGAGGCACAATTCTAAGATAAATGTCAGACTTGTCACCTATCACTTGCAACCCCTCCCCCCCCAAACAGGCACCCTAGCCCCACCCCCAGTTTTGTGATCACCACTCACATTCATTGCACTCATCACTCTTGCACATACTGACAATGACAAATCAGGAATAAAACTACAAAACTGAGCATATCACACAGCCACATACTGGTCGAGATGCACACCACAGTCGCCATACTCACCATCTCTCTGGCCCCTCCCTTCCCTCCTTTTTTTTTTTTTTTTATCAATGCCTCTCTCGTCTCTCCTCCTCTCCTCTCTCTCTCCTCCTCTTCTCATCCTCTCTCTCTCCTCCTCTCCTCTCTCTCTCTCTCTCTCTCTCTCTCTCTCTCTCTCTCTCTCTCTCTCCCTCTCTTCTCCCCTCTCAACCCCCCCTTCTCTCTCTCGCTCTGTCTGTCTGTCTTTGTCAATTTGTCTATTGTCTCTGTCTGTCACTGTCTCTCTATGTCTTTCTCCCTTTCTATGTCTATATGTAATAATGTATGCATATTATGTATGTATGCAGGCATTTATGTTTGTCTCTTTCTCTCCCCCTCTCTCCTTCTCCTCTTGCCTCACTCTCATCCTCCATTGCTCCATCCACCTCCCTCCTAAATTTTCTCCCATCTGTTCAAAAAAAAATTTCATCATTTTCATTCAATGAAGTTGATAAAATGTAATGCTGTTAGAACTGTATATGTAATAACATTGATGGTAGAACTGTATACTATGAAGAAAAAAAATTTCATTAAAAAAAAGGAATTGGTTTCACAGAAGAGCTGTCAGACTGCAACTGACAAAAAATGAGTCAGGAAGAGGGACATTTCTAGAGGGAGTATAGACAGTGAGAAGTTATTGGTGCATTATTATAGGCAGGGAAAACCTGTGGAAGAGTATTAACATCATGTAGCTCTTTAAGTGGCTGAAAGTGTAGTGTTCTTTTTGCTCTGAGAACACATCTGGCAGCAGAAATTTCAACTTTTCCTGTTATCCTGTGAACAGTTAACAAGAAGAGAAATATGACTCTTGTCAGGTTTTGACAAAACAAAAGCACAAGCAAGGATTTTGGCTGATTCAGTTGTCAGATGTTTGCGAACCAATACAATGAATTTCTGTGTAGGCAGAGTGCATGATATTTGTTTGACAAATTGTTACTAGAGACCTGTTATTGGAAGTGATATGAGACAATAAGATGCAAATAGTAAATATTCATAATTGATTTACATATATTTATTCTTTGTTTGTGGATATTATTTGACAAACCTAAAATCAGTTGATACAGTTAGTTTTAGCCCATTTGATACATGAATTCCAGTCTGACTATTTCTCATGCATGTTTCACATAACTGTTTCTCAGTAGTGCTCTCAAAGCTGTCTGCTGTGCTGAATAATCATCTTTTTCTTATTTCTCTCTCTCTCTCTCTCTCTCTCTCTCTCTCTCTCTCTCCTCTCTCTCTCTCTTCTCTCTCTCTCTCTCTCTCTCTCTCTCTCTCTCTCTCTCTCTCTCTCTCTCTCTCCTCTCCCTTCTCTTCTCTCTCTCTCTCTCTCTCTCTCTCTCTCTCTCTCTCTCTCTCTCTCTCTCTCTCTCTCTCTCTCTCTCTCTCTCTCTCTCTCTCTCTCTGCTGTGTATGACCAGGTTAAGCTCTACATGGGGCTATGACAGTGTCACCTGGCCAGAGGAGAGTACATGCTTCAGAGACACTGATTTTGAAAAAAAAAAAGAAGTAAAAACAGAAGACATTACCATGGTTACTATATGAATAATAGCATATTGTGTTGTAGATTGTTGGCCTGCTTACTGGGCTGTATAGCTTATTAGCAATAACTTCCCTTTATTCCTTCATTGGTTTATTTATTCTGTCATTGTCCTGTGTTGTGATTGTGGCAGATACCGTGAATTTAGAAAGCAGGGCATTTGAAGGATAAAGATGATTGTTTGTGCGTTTGAACTTGCGTTCATAAACTGGCAGAATGGGCACTTTATTTTGTTTGATTTTATTTTGTATTCAATGAAGCTGAAAAAGGGGTAGGATCATAGTTTATTAGTGTGAGTTAATTTGTACTGTGTGGCTTTACTTTTTCTTGGCTTTTTGGGGGGTCTATTTTGTTGTTGTTGTGTTGTTTTAGTTTAGATTTTTTTTAACACTTGAAGAACTTTAGGGGATTTAGCAGGGTGGTTACTGGGGTCAGATAGCACAGGGTGTTACAAGGTAAACTATGAGGGTGTTACTGGGTCAGATAGCAGGGTGTTACAGGGTAGAATAGCAGGGTGTTGCAGGGTAAAATAGCAGGGTCTTACAGGGTCATATTAGTAGGGCAGTACAGGGTAATTTAGCAGATGTTATGGGTTGTTTAGCAGAATGTTACAGGGTCATTAAGCAGGATACTACAAGGTTATTTAGTAGGTGTTACATATTTATTTAACAGGCATTACAGAGTTAATTAGCAGGGTGTTAGAGGGTTGTCTTGAAGGATGTAATATCAATGTATTTGTTACAGGGTTGTTTAGCAGGATATAACTTTCAAATAGCAGGGTGTTACAGCATTATTTAGCATGGTACAACTTGATTGTATCAAGGTGTTACAAGGTTATTTAGCAGGGTGTTACAGGGCTATTTAATTGGGTATAACTGTTGTGTGTTTCTGGGTGTTACACGGTTATTTAGCTAGGTATAAATGTTGCTTAGCAGGGTGATACAGGGTTATCTAGCAGGGTATGAATTAAATGTAGCAGAGAGGCAGGTCAGTAAGGAGTTGACAGCATGGATGTCATCCCAGTAAAACAACAGGATGCAGTGAAGAAAGGCAGTCTAAAACTGAATCTTAGAATCCATGACCTCCAGTTCAGAGTCTATTCAGCTAGGGTGAGTCAAATCCATAACATCCAATTCCAAGGACTGATCTGGGAGGCAAGAGTAGGCGTGGCTGACCTAGGTGACAGAAAGAGGTGATGTGCCTTGCCAGCACTAGACATCCTTCATTTTCAATGTTGTTTTCCTGATAAACACTGAGTGCTACCTTTTTTAAATGTAAAGTAATGAAAGCAATGTTTATTTATGACTTAAGTGGTGGTTAAGTGTAACCAAAATCTGATGGGTTACCTTGTAGTGATTAAGCTTGGTTGAGTTATGATTACATTTAGTTATGGTTAAGTTTGCAACGTAAATCTGATGGTTACCTTGTATGTGAAAGCCAGGTTGAGTCAGGAGTGCATCAGAATCTTACTTTTAATAGCTGTTACCTTCATTTAAGAGTTTTTTTTATGCCACTGGCTAGAGCATGAAGAAAAAATAGTGTAGTTTGTTTTGTATGCTGCCTGTCTGAGAAAGGAACTCTTTACTCCATATTCAGTGTAGTAGTGTTGTCAAGACAAGCCACACAAAGTTGCTGGTGTGGGTATAACCATGGGTGTGTGCTGCTACACTCTGGGTGGTAAATAGCCAAGTGGTTATGGCAGTGGGCTTCTGATCCTGTGGTCCTGATGTTGTGGGTTCTTCTTCTTCAGCATTCCTTGGCCATGGCTATGCAACATGTTTAGTCCAGGCTGGATGGCAAAGTCTGCAATCTGCAATAGCCACTCTGCTGGTCTTCAGTTCTTCCTGAAGGTCTTTTAGCCATGTCTGGTGAGGGAGGATTTTAACATAGGGGAGTTTTGGCATAAGCTCTTGGGCACTGGTCAGTGTGGGGTATGTTCAGGTGGGGGAGATGGGACAAGAACTGGCAGTGTCCTGATGGCAGTTGAAAGGTGGTGACTGGAGCAGCTCTTTCTAGTTCCAGAATGCCAGTACTCTTCATCTTCCAACACCATGTCCAGGTGTTGGCACCATGCATTCTTTTCTGCAGCTGTTTCTCAGGGCTGTCTTTGCCTCACTGTATGACACAGGGAGGGCTGGCTGCTCCAAGCTGCTGCTTGCCTTTGTCAGGTGCTCTGCTTCTTGATGCCCTCTTTGCCACAGTGGGAGGGGATTCATTGCAGCACCAGCGTGGTTTGGAGCACTGTGGCTTCGGTCAGTTCTTTGTGAAGGCTTTCAGTTTGGGGGGAGATGTGAGGGCAGTCACTTCAGCTTCTCATTTTGTCTCAGGAATTTATCTTCTTTTTTTTTCCTACTGGTTTTTTTTTTTTCTCCATCTGGCACAGGAGTTGTTTTCATGCCACCTGTGATGAGTCTGAGCTGCATTCTGCATCTTGGATCAGGTTGTGGAGGTTGGTGATAGCAGCAGTTAGCCAGGCATTGGAGGCCTATTCCATGTGGATCTGACCACTGTGATGTACACTTGCTTCAGTGCCTTTGTGCTGACCCCATGGTGCTCCTGCAAATTTTTTCATTAGGGACATTTTCTCAGCATTCCCAGACTTGTAGAGGATACCCAGCATGCACGTGAGGCTTGTCCAACACACTGGCTTATACAGCTGTCAGGCATCTGCATTGTAGATTTCTTGGCAGATGGGAAGAGTGTATGGAATGTCCTGCACACGGGGCATCTCCTGGTGAAAACTGAAAACTGAAACTGGACATTGTTCTCAAGTGTGTGTGTGTGTGTGTGTGTGTGTGTGTGTGTGTGTGTGTGTGTGTGTGTGTGTGTGTGTGTGTGTGTGTGGTGTGTGAGAGAGAGAGAGAGAGAGGATGAGTGAGTGAGTGAGTGAGTGAGTGAGTGAGTGAGTGAGTGGTGAGTGTGTGTGTGTGTTGTGTGTAGTGTGTGTGTAGGGAGTTATGAGGTGTGAAGAAGTGTGTGTGTGTAAAGGGGAATGTGTGTGAAGGTGGGGGAGATGTGTGTGTGTGTGTTGTGTGTGTGTGAGAGAGAGAGAGAGATAAGAGAAGAGAGAGTGTGTGTGTGTGTGAGAGAGGAAGAGAGAGAGTATGTAGGGAAGTGAGTATTTAGGCTGGGAAGGAGTATGTGCTTTTATTTTTATCTGTGTGTGTGTGTTGTGAGTGTTTCATTGGTAACCCGTTTAACTGCTGACCTCATACTGGCAGACTAGATGTGAAGGTAAGCTGGGAGGATGCTGTGTCCACTGTTCAGTTCTTCCTCCTGCAGGGTGTGTTGTGTGGGATGTGGGAAAAGTCCTGTTAGTTGTGCCCCAAGGTGAGTGTGGCAGACCTGTCTGTCGTCAGCTATACCCACACTGTGTCAAGGAATCAGTGGTAGTTTAGTGGTAACTTATTTCACCTTAGAAGCAAGAGGTCTATGGTTCCAATCTGATCTGAAACTTTGGTTTTCATGACTTTGATAGTGGTGGTCTGGGTGCTAGTTGTTCTGTTAGGGGATAAAAAGTAGTTCTGTGTAAAATCCGAAATACATCACTTTGTGATATATGTCAAAGATAATATGGAACATTCCCCTATTTGTAACTCTAGAAGATAATATGAAAATACTACTGCTACAAACTAGTGAAGGAGTTAATAGGAAACATACTACTAATGTTAACTGGTACAGGAGATAATGTGTAATATACCTCTATTTTGAGCTAGTGTAGAGATTGTATGTAATATGCCACTGCTTTGAACTAGTTTAGGAGACAATATGGAATATACCACTCCTTTGAACTAGTTTAGGAGAAAACATAGAATATACCACTACTTTGAACTAGTATAGGAGATAATATGAATTATACCACTACTTTGATCTAGTAAAGGAGAAAATATAGAATATACCACTACTTTGAACTAGTATAGGAGATAATATGAATTTTCCCATACTCTCAACTCATACAAATGATCATCTGGAATTTTCCCTACCCTTATACTCATGTAGGAGGTAATCTGGAATGTTCCCCTACTCTTCATGTACAAGGTTATCTGGATTTTTTCCCAAATCTTACTTCATGTTGAAAAGAAGCTTAAATTTTCCCCTTATTCATCTTTAAATTCCCCCCTACTCTTATACTTGTCTAGGAGATAATGTGGATTTTTCTCCCTACTTTTACTTCATGTAGAACATAATCTTCTTGTTTGTTTTTTTCTCTACTCCTGCTTAACTCGTGTAGAAGATAATCCGGAATTTTCCTGTACATGTAACTCATTGAAAAGGATGCATGGCAACCAGAGTTTCCAAAAGGTAGATTATGCAGAAAAATCTGCAGATCAGCCGCTAGCAGTCAGGCTGAAGAAGAAGAAGACTTCAGACATGTTGTCCCTGCACTGAGGTGGAATGCACTTCCCTGTAGAGAACTTCATTTCACACAGAGAACTCTTCACCACACCACATGATGGATCACACACCATCACCAGGCCACCAATATCACCATAACATACTACATCACAATGTTCTGTGTACTTAGGAGTGTGTCAAGAAAATAGTTTGTTTGTCAAGAAGTGTCATACAGAGCAAAACCCTTTTATCATACAAGTATAGAAAGAGAAATTATCCTTCAATGGTTTTTTTTCATCTTATGTGAATTTTTTTTTTTTGCTTGTGTGTATGTATTGAGAAGAGAGAGAAGAGAGAGAGAGAGAGAGAGAGAGAGAGAGAGAGAGAGAGAGAGAGAGAGAGAGAGAGAGAGAGAGAGGAGAGAGAGAGAAGAAGAGAGAAGAAATGAAGATAGAATGAATGAATGAATGAATGAATGAATGAATGAATGAATGAATGAATGAATGAATGAATAATGAATGAATGAATGAATGAATTAATGAATGAATAAGTTCATGATGTGTGTGAAGATTTGATTGCTGACAGAGATTGAAAAGTGACAAAGATCAGTAGCCATGGCATGCTGTCTTGAAATGTATATTACACTTTTTTTTTTATCAGTGCTTGATGGAGAGAGAGAGAGAGAGAGAGAGAGAGGAGAGAGAGGAGAGAGAGAGAGAGAGAGAGAGAGAGAGAGAGAAAGAAAGAGAGAGAGAAGCATTGTGTCTGTGCATGTCCATGTGTATGTATGCTTGTTAGTCTCCTGAGAGAGAAGAGAGAGTTTGTGCTTGTGTTGAAAGTGTGTTCTGAGTGCTTGACTGTGCATATGTCCATGATGTGTGTGAAGATTTGATAGCTGCCAGAGATTGAAAAGTGACAAAGATCAGAAGCCATGGAATGCTGTCATAAAATGTATGTTACACTTTTTTTTATATATCAGTGCTTGATGGAGATTGAGTTCAGTTGAAACTTGATGTTGATGATTGTAAAAGTAGAGCAGATCATTCATACATTGGTGATTTGCGTGAGAGGACGAAGAAACAGAACAATATCAAACATATTTGGCCAGTTTTCTGTAGCTGTATTTCTGTGATCAGCATTATGGTTTACTATAAGAAGTGATGGGGTCGTGGTTTTCAACAGCAAGGGAAGCAAGAGAAAACAAACAAAGCATGACCTTCATCATGTCCAAAATAAGAGAATTACTCCAGAAAAGATAATAATAATAATAATAATAATAATAATAATAATAATAATAATAATAATAATAATAAAAAACCAGAAAAGATAATAGACAACCAACACCCATCACAAAAAAACAGACTGAACGACAGACAGGGTGAAACAGAGCACAGGCACCAGGCTATCAGCCCCTCATGACAGAAGCAAATGCAGTCAACCACAGCAATGAACTGAATCCTCTCCAGAGCAGTTGAAGGACAGAAGAAACAGGAAGAGAAGAAGTAGGCTACATGCACCAGCATATCAATCAGTCCCTTGTAACATAGCCCTTTTCCCTTCTTTTATACTGGCATGTTTTACTATGGCCTGCTGTCACTGTATGAAGGCAGATCACAGGTTTCCCACTGCAAATTTTAGAAAGTTCACAGCATGAGATTTTTTAGTTCCCAATACACAATACCAGGAAAAACTCTTTGTTGTCGGTCTGTAATTGTTGATATATATCTGATTAAACTCGCATCTTTCAGTGGTTTCCCAATAGAGATAAAGAAAGTTCCTCTCATGAGATTTTAGTGTTCCCAATACTGCATACCAGGAGACACTCCTTGTGTCTTTCAGTGTAGTTAGAAACAAACTGGTTGTGTGTGTAGTGTGTAAGTGTGTGTGTGTAGTGTATAAGTGTGTGTGTTGTGTGTTAATGAAGAGAAAAACAGCCCTGCAATACCATCATAAACCAAGCTGTCAGGTTGAAGTTGTCTTGTCTGGGCTTTGCTGCTTGGTTCCTGATGTGGAGATAGCCGCAATGGCCGGCTCTTGCCTTCTTTCTTTGGTGATGGTGCTGTGTTGCCAGAACTTGGTGACTGTAGAGCCCTGGTATAGCCCCTGTGGCTGGCTGGATGCCAACCCAATGCAGGAACAAACAGCTGCAGTGACAGACAGTCTTTGTTCTAGCTTCTCCCTCATGCTGTTGATGCTGACATAGCAGACGGACAGTTAATGTCATTATAACCCCCCCCCCCCCCCCCCCACCAACCCTTCTTTTTTTTCTTAGAGGATCTTATAACTGACTGTACCCATGGCAAGGGGTGTGTGTGTGTGTGTGTGTGTACATGCATGCATTAGAGTACACATTCATGTTTGTGTGTGGGGGGGGGGGAGGGTGAGTGAGTGAGTGAGAGAGAGAGAGAGAGAGAGAGAGAGAGAGAGAGGAGAGAGTTGTTTTATAATATGGGATTGTAGTAGTGCATAGGAACTGCTGCCAACTTCTTCGCATTATAGTAATGGTGAAAGTAAAGATGATGATAATGATAACAAAAATGGAAATAAAAATTAATGATTATGATCTGCCAGGTGGCAGATCTGTCATTTATTTCAGGAGCATATATATCCACTTTTCCCCTTAGCCCCCAGAGTCCCTAAGATGCTGCATTGAAGAAGTAGTGACCCAATTCCTTCATTGATGCTGGTTTTGTGCCAAAGTCTGGGGGTTGTCAGTGGTGTCATTGTGCATTCTCTGCAGGAAAGAGGTGTACACCAAGCATCAGGTGAACTCTTTCCCTGTGCAGAGCAGCTGCACCTGTTTTCCCTCCTGTCGCTAGCTGTCAGCAGCATGCCACTCCCTGGTGATTTAGAGATTTGGGCATTTCTCTCATTTATTCTTCCATGATTCAAACCCTCTTGGATGCATTGTTTGATGGTGTATTCCATTGAAGCATGTCCAGAAGGCTGGTGCTAGGATGCCATTTTCAACAGCGGTAGCAGAGGATAAAAATGTGTATGGTGTTCAGTGGTGCTAGGATGCCATTTTCAACAGCAGTAGCAGAAGATAAAAACGCGTGTGGTGTTCAGTGTTTCCCTTGTCACTAGCTGGATGAAGACATTCAGTTGCATCAAGCCGGTCCAAAAGAAACTGGAAATCCTGATCTGCAGGCAGTGTGCCGGTCAATTTTAGTTCACAGCATCCACTTCACCACACATGGCGTGCAAGTGTACCTGATCAAAATAATCTGAAGAAAGTTGCTTTGTTTTCACATTACTAGTGTGCATAAATTCATATTGAAATGAAAAAAAAAATTCCAGACTCCAGGAATATTCTCTAAACAATAAGAACAATGACTTTAGTGACTTAAGTTTGGGTACAGGATTTTTAAAGTTTTTGATGCACATGACAGTGTGTGCTATAGAGAGAGAAGCTCATTGTTTCTTTCCATACTGAAAAATGTGTTGGCTGAGGAAGAAAGAATAGTGCAGGAAGGTGCGTGCAACATGGGGAAAAGTCAAAAGTTGAGAAGCCCATAGATGAGCAGAAGTAAGCTGCAGCTGAAGAACAGGACAGTCCTTATCTCCATGATAATGGAACTTTGTGTGACAGCAGTCAGAAGGCACTCACCCTGGCCATGGTTGAAGACTACTACCTAGAACAGGCATGGGTCCACATCTGCACAGAAGATCAGCCACAGATACCATCTCCAATGGAAGAGCAAGATTGCTGATCTAGTGCCTGTTTGGAGAAGTAGAAACAGAAAACATCCCAACAGGGAAACACTGTACCAACTACCGTGCACCCAAGCCCTGAAACAAGCTGCCACCATGGTCAGACACTCCAAAGATGAATACCGCCAAGTGGCTTTCCTTACCCTTGCCTTATCAGTCCTACAAGCTTTGTCTGCAGACAAAGAGACAGAACTCCATCAGGAACTACAGCTTCTTACACAAAACAAACGTGGATATTTGCCCACTGTGGCATACCTGGCAGTGAACAGGCTGATGAACTTGAAAAACAGGTGGCACAGAAAAGACAATGTGAAAACAACCTCACCTTCCACAAAAAGAAAACGATCATCAAATCAATGACCTGACTGGAGTAGAGAAGGAGGACTACCACCATCTCAAAAGAGAACAAGTCATCATTCTAAGATTCTGCACTGGGCGCAATAAGCTACATCACTACATGTCCACAAAGCTGAAACTTGCTCCTTGTCCCCTGTGTTCTTGTGGTGAAGAAAACCACTGGCCAGCACATCCTTCACAGGTGCAAGCTACATAGCAACCTGAGGAAGATTGTGTAGCAGACAGAGATAATTCTGCAAATCAGGCTGTACAGCCCACAAGAGGAGCTGGAAAATATATAGCATTATTTCCCCACACACACAGCTGATGGTGTAAAAGGGAATGAAAGAAGATGTCATGCTGTCTGTGTGAAGGCTGTGAAGATACCAGGAAAGATAAGCAGATAAATAAAGAAACAAGTGCACAGTATAACATAGAAACCAGACACAACAAAATCAGGTCAAGGAGGCAGCTGTATCCAGACCAGTACAAAAGAAAGGCAGCATGATCATAGTGATCCTAAAGCAAGCTGTCAGCATGTAGTTGTGTCCTGTCTCACCTGCATAGGATTTTTTTTTAAATCATTATTTCGTATCTTTTTAATTGTAGAGTCCTGTTATGACCATTGTGGCCGGCTGGGTGTAAACAAAATGTCTTAGAGAAGTTCTGCTTTGAGTTTGTGTATGTGTGTGTGTGTGTTTAGACATGTATGCTCTTGCTTGTGCTTTAAGAGAGAGTTTGGTCCCCCCCCCCCCCCTGCCCCAGCAGTGTCAGATTGTGCTAGGAAATAGAACCCTTGTTGGTGGTATTGTCTACTTCTTTCATAATAATGGTGGTAATACTGATAATGATAATAATAAAAAAGGATGATAACAACAATAATACTGATACAAGTCCTGATATGGCTGTTCAGTTATGCTAACTGGGCTTAGGCAGATAATAAACACCCACTTTGTTGTTCATGGTATGACTCAGAGTAGAGAAGGACGACCACCACCATTTCAAAAGAGAAGAACAAGTCATCATTCTAAGATTCTGCACTTGGCACAACAGGCTCCATAACCATATGTCCACAAAGCTGAAACTGTTCCTTCTCTCCTGTGTGCCTGCAGTAAAGAAAACCAGACTGGCCAGCACATCCTTCAGAGATGCATGCTATACAGCAACCTGAGGAAGATTGTGTGGCTGATGGAGATAACTCTACAGACCAAGCTGTATGGCCCACGAGAGGAAGTCGAAAGTGCATGCCATTTTTCCCCCAATCACGTTGGAAGGTGGAAATGCGAATGAGAGAAGATGATTATCTCCATGGACAAAGCTGCAACTCATTCCTTCTCCCATGTGTGCCTGTGGTAAAGAAAACCACACTGGCAAGCATGCCCGTCAGAGGTGCTTGCCATACAGCAACCTGAGGAAAAAAGTGTGGCTGATGGAGATAATCCTGCAAACCAAGCTATATGGCCCGCAAGAGGAGCAGGAAACGACATGCCGTTGTTTTTCCCAGACACAGAGAAGATGATTATCTCCATGGACAATGAGGTGACTTGATACTGTCTGTATGAAGGCTGTGAAGATACCAAGAAAAAAACACACATAAATTAGTAAACAAACCAGTCCTGATTCCATACTGTCTGTGTGAGGACTGGAGGAAAAAGCAGAAGATAAATAAACAAACAAGCGCAACCAGTCACAACAAAACCAGAGCAAGGAAGCAGCTGTATCCAGACCAGGACAAAAGATGGGCCACATGATCCTAAACCAAAGTGGGAGTGTGAGGTTGTGTAGGCCTGCCTTGGTATTCATCTTTTTTTTTTTTGAATTATCATTATTTTTATTTTTATTATAGAGTCTTGTTATGACCATTGTGGCCGGCTGGATGTAAACAAAATTTGGGAGAAGTTCATCTTTGACAGTGTGTGTGTGTGTGTGTGTGTGTGTGTGTGTGTGTTTGTTCAATTTTACGTCTGTTCACTTAATGTGATATTAGATGGTGTGTGTATGTGCGCGCGCTTATATGTCTGTATGCTCAAGCCCCCCCCCCCCCCCCAACCTGAGGAAGATTGTGTGGCTGATGGAGATAACTCTACAGACCAAGCTGTACAGCCCACGAGATGAGCTGGAAAGGACATGCCATTATATTCCCAAACATATTGGTTGGTGTCAAAGAGAATGAAAAAAGATAATTATTTCCGTGGACACTGAGGCGACTCCATACTGTCTGTGTGAAGGCTGTGAAGAGACCAGCAAAAAGCCGCAGAAAATAGATAAAGAAATGAGACCTGACTCTAAACTGTATGTGTGAAGGCTGTGAAAACACCAAGAAAAAGCAGCATATAAACAAACAAGTACAGAGTCCAACACAGAAATCAGACACAACAAAATGAGGACATCTGCTGTATCCAGACCAGTACAAAAGAAAGGCAACATGATCATCATGATCCTAAACCAAGCTGTGAGCTTGTAGCTGTTCTCTCCTGCATGCCTACATAATTATTTTTTCATCATTTTTTTATATTATTATCTTATTTTAGTCTTTTTTTAATTTGCAAAGTCCTGTTATGACCATTCTGATCAGCTGGAGGTAAACAATATGTGTGAAAGAAGCTGCTTTGACACTGTGTGTGTGTGAAGATGTATGTATGCTCTTCATTATGCAGAAAGCATGGGGGAGAAGTTGCCCCCCCCTCCCCCCCCCCCCCCTTCCACCCATTGGAATGTGGGATTGTGTTATGACATAGAACCCTTGTTGGTGATATTTTCGACTTTGTTCATTATAATGGTGGTAATAATGATCAGAATAATTTTGATAAAAACTGTAATACTGATGCAAGTCCTGAGATGGCTGTTATGTTAACTGGGCTTTAGCAGGTGAATATCACCCACTGTGTTGCTGATGGCTTCTATAATGACATTGACAAAGAATCCCTATACGTCTTCTTTACAGTATAGCTGAAAAGGCTTTACACATCAAATGTTGAAAACACTGACAACTTTATACATCCTGCTGCCAATTCACACACTCATGACAAAGAATCCCACAGTGATTCTCCCCCCCCCCCCCCCCCCCCCTCCCACCTTTCCTTCCTCATGACATGAACCTCTCTCACCTAATCCCTTCCTGCAGGCTACCCACCTTCACCCCCACCCCACACATACATACATCACAGACCCCATCCCCATCACTCCCCCTCTCCCATGCTGCCCACTTCCTCCCTCCCCCACAGACACATACATCACAGACCCCCCCCCCCCCCTCCGCATCACCTTTCCCCCCTTCCCCATGCTGCCCACCCCCACCTTCAACCTACACACACATGATTCACAGACACTGAAAACTGTACTAGTAAGGTAAAGAAACTTCATGGAAAATATTGAACAGAGGAGTCTTCAATCTGCCCTTGACAAAAGAAAGAGAAGAATGTAAGAGATCCTGAGACAGAGTGTTGCAGACAGAAGGGGCTGAATGGACTAGGAAAAGGCAGGCAGTGCTGGCCCAAAGATGGTGTTTGTGGAGGTATTGCAGAGAGACCTGTACCAATGCTGGCCCAAAGATGGTGTGTTTGTGGAGGTATTGCAGAGAGACATGTACCAATGCTGGCCACAAGATGGTGTGTTTGTGGAGGTATTGCAGAGAGACCTGTACCAATGCTGGCCACAAGATGGTGTGTTTGTGGAGGTATTGCAGAGAGACATGTACCAATGCTGGCCACAAGATGGTGTTTGTGGAGGTATTGCAGAGAGACCTGTACCAATGCTGGCCACAAGATGGTGTTTGTGGAGGTATTGCAGAGAGACCTGTACCAATGCTGGCCCAAAGATGGTGTTTGTGGAGGTATTGCAGAGAGATATGTACCAATGCTGGCCACAAGATGGTGTGTTTGTTGAGATACTACACAGAGACTTGTGTCAGTGCTTGATCCCAGTTGTCCTGCAGGCACAACAAGTCCTAGTTCAGAAGCCGAAGAAGTGTGGGAAGACAAAGGAAGCAGATACAGCTGTGGATCATGAACAACATCTTAGACTCAGCCATGGGAGAAGGAAACTCAGAGTTGCTTGGTGTTCCACTACAAAAGCAGCTGACAACTATTGCAAGATAGACAAGAAAGTCAAAGACAACACAAATGAAGCCACAACCGATTGGATTTGGGATCATGGCAGAATCATAGAGGAAGATGTCCACAGAGGAAGTGGTAAACAGGCATACCACTCCCTGAAAAAGCTTGCAAAGACTGAGCAGAAGAGATGATCACTCATCAAGGACAGATGTGTAACGTGGAAAGCTTTGAAGTTGTCGGCAGATGGACAGAAGACTGCCAAGAGTTATACCCTATCACCAACAAATACAGCAGCTAGACACCACCATGCCAGAAGATCCAAGAGACAGGGCCAGTGCTGAGAAGAAGGGGAGGAAACTGCGCTGCTTGTGAGAGGGTTCAGTGCCTGCCAGGAGTGCACATTAGTCCTGCTGAGTTCATCTGAAAAAATCATCATAATGATAATAGTAATAATATGAACAAAAATGATCATGATGATG
>JASPKP010000174.1:0-20000 GCA_030674155.1 Stramonita haemastoma | reverse complement strand
ATTCAAACTAACCAAAAAACTAATAAACAAACAAAAGCAACAGAGAACCAAACAAACATAATGAACGAAAAAAAACACCAAGCAAAACAAAACTAAAGCAAAAAACAAACAATAAACAAGCAAACAAAACAAACACAACCCCCCAAAAAAAAAACACACACAAAAAAAACACACACACTCAAAGAAAGAAAAAAAATTGGAGGGGGGGTGGGAACGGGTGGGGAGGGGGTATCAAGAGGAAGGGGGAAAACACAAACAGCAACCAGAAGAATTATAATAATGATTTATGATTATATTTCATAAATAAAAAACCCTACACATATGAACAAAAACAAACAAACAAACATTCAAACAAACAAACAAAAAACAAACAAAACACAACAAAAAACATACACAACAACAACCAGAACAAAAAGTAAGGCCTTTCCACTTATCAAAATAATATAAATATAATAGTGCTAATAGTCTCATTAGTATAATTAATAAAATAAAATAAAAATTAAATATTTATCCTGAAACTATTAAACTGGGTAAGTGAAAAAAAAAAAAAAAAAAAAAAAAAAAAAAAAAAAAAAAAAAAAAATCCAATCTAGTCTTAATCAGTGGTTTGGTTTTCTCCTTGTGAATTTGCAGAATATACACGTGTTTACATACATCACTTATTCCCTATCCTGTTCAAAATTAAATTATATATAAAAAAAAATACAAAAAAAACAACCCTTTCTCCACCTTTTCCCCCTTCCACATACATATATAGCAAGCAAAGTGTAGCTTTTTCAGTCACAGTGAGCCACACGTGAAAGATTTTTCGGGGTTAGCAGAGAGTATCAATATCTTTAGTCTGTTCTAAGTATGGTTGATTGGATTGATGTGTAGTTCTTAAACATTTTTGCATAAGCGCATTAAGTGATTTTTCAACTGATTTTTGAACTGATTTTTATTTTTGATACATTTTAAATGTTTTGGGAGCTTGTTCCATAAATCACTACCTGAATATAGGAAGCTTGTTTTGTAAAGATTGTTTCTGGGTCTGGGAAATGTTAGTAGATGGTTATGCCTGTGCTCATTAATTTTGAATCTATTGGTGATCTTGGGAGGGGCATTTCCATTGACAACTTTTTGTACAAATAGAGCTTTATTGAGATAAAGCCTGTTTTGAAATGTAAGAATATTTGTTAGCTTATAATCATTGATGGTTAGGGAGCTTGATTTTAATAGGACAAGTTTTAGCGCTCTTTTATATAATCGATGGATGAATTTCAAATTAGTTTCACTGCAGTTGTCCCAAAGAGATGAGGCATAGTCAACTATAGGCAAGATGTGTCCACAAAAAAAGAGTTTGCGTGAATGACTATCTAGAAAGTGTTTTATTTTTGATAGCTGACGTACCTTGTTTGTAAGACGTTTTCCTTGTGCCATCACATGGTCAGTCCAAGTAAGATTATTGTCGATAATTACACCCAGAATTTTGTGTGAGTCAACTTCTTCAATGATTTTTTGATCTATCAACAGAGGTTGAAATTTACTTTTCATTTTTTGCCTCTTTTGTCGTGCTAGTACGTACATACTTTTAGTTTTTTGAGCATTTAAGGACATATGGTTTAATTGAGTCCAAGTAATCAATTTGTTGATATTGTTTTGAAGTTTGAGTGTTAGTCTGTGGGGGTCAGTATCACTACAATAGAGGGATGTGTCATCAGCAAACATTTCACAGCTACAATCTAGAAATAAGGGTAAGTCATTTACATATATTGAGAACAAAAGAGGACCCAATATTGATCCTTGTGGTACTCCATATCTAATAGATACTAATTCTGATGTTTGATTATTTGCAGTTACCAACTGCTGTCTATCTAACAAAAAACTTTTTAAAAGATTGATTATTTCAGGTGTTAGTTTGTATAGGTGAAGTTTACGCACTAGCAGGGAGTGATTAATTACATCAAATGCTTTTTCAAAGTCAACAAAAATTAGGCCTGTATAGTTATTTTCATTTATGTTGTGTAAGAGACTGTCTGTTAGTTGAGTTAGAGCTGTGTGACAAGAATAGTTTTTGCGAAAGCCTGACTGATCTTCATTTATTAGGTTGTTGTTAACAAAGTAGGAATATAAAGATTTTTGGATATGTTTTTCAATGGGTTTGGATAAGACCGATAGGATTGAAATTGGTCTGTAATTTGAAGGACAAGAAGAATCTCCAGATTTGTGGACTGGTATGACTTTTGCCTTTTTAAATATGAGAGGAATGTTGCTTTTATCTATACACAAGTTATATAGATATGTCAGTGTTTCAGCTATAATAGGACCAGAAAGGTTCAATATTTTTCCATCCAGATTGTCAAGGTCACGTGTTCTGGAATTTTTTTTGAGAGATAGACTTTCCAACACGTCTTTAATTGTCATTGGCAATAATTCAACTGGGAATTTAATTTCTTTTGATTCAATGTATTGTTCTAAGTATTGGAGATCATTTTCATTTGACTTATCACATGATATGATTTTAGTAGCGATGTTTGAGAAATGGGTGTTCAGTTCATCAGCTGTTATGTCTTTAACTGTCTTTTGGCTTTTTGATATAGGTCTATTACATAAAATATTGATGGCTTTCCATACCTGGCGAGAGTCGGTAGTTGTAATTAACAGTTTTTGAAAGTAATCACGTTTTGATCTCCGTTTTAGTGAAGTTACTTTGTTTCTTTGCATTTTAAATTCTTCTTTTGTACCATGGGTTTTCAAATAGTCTCTTAAGCGCATTTCTGACTCTATGTCTTTTGTTATCCAAGGAGGTTTTATTTTTTCTTTAACTCTTTTTTTGATGAAGGGGGCATGCCTATCATACACTGAAATAAATGTGGTAATCCAGAATTCTGCAGCTTCGTTGGGGTCTCTGATTTGATATATGTCTTGGAATGGCGAATTTATCAAGTCTGAAAGAAAGTCTTGTTCGTTGAAGTTATTAAATTTTCTGTAAAAGATGGTTTTATGTCCTACTTTGGGAATTTTGACACGATGTTTAAACCAAGTTAAACACACAGCATTGTGATCACTGCATCCACAGGAGGGGGCACATACTTCTGTTATGTTTTGTTTTGTAGTAGTATAGATATGATCTATCAAAGTTCTAGAGTTATCTGTTATCCGAGTTGGTTTGTCTATTAGTTGTTCCAGGCCATGCATAGTAATGTTGTGACTCCATTTAGGCTTGGGTTTTAATAAGTCGATGTTAAAATCCCCAAGAATAATTGTTTCATAGTTTAAAAATGTCACTTCATCCATAAGAGAGTTAAATTTCTCAAACCAGTCTGTGGTTTCCGAAGGATTTCTGTATATGAATCCTATTAATATTGGATTATTGTGTTTTAATTTTATTTCAACCCAAATTGATTCAATGTCATAAACATCAAAGTTGTATAATCTTTTGCAACTCAGTGAAGAAGCGAAATATGTTAATAACCCAGTGGACTTGGGCTTGTGTGGATCCTGTCGAAAAATCTGATATCCTGGAATATTCATGCATGTGTCAGTTACGTGTGGTGAGAGTCGAGATTCGGCAAGGCAAAACAAATGAAATTGATTCTCATCATTGTGCAGTATGGTCGAAATATCATCTTTTTTGTTTGTTGCATTGTTGATATTCAGGTAGCCTACACGGAGGCCTTGCTTTGTGGGCCACTTGTCTAAAGTTAGAGACATGTTAAGATTGATTTTTATATATATATATATATGTATGTATGTAAGATCTATCAAAATAAGAGACTTGATTATGAAATTTTTTGACAAAATAAGCTATAGTTCAATTTCGAAAACTAAAATATAAACACAAATCAAAATCTGTAAGGAATGAATGTGTTATAATAAACAACTTTTTAAATCCAGTCCTGTTTTTACATAAATCATATACTACGGTCATAAAAAATAATAAAACATATAAATTGGGAAAAATATTTTAAGAAAAACTAAGATACAACAATTTTAGCTAAATCAGTATAACCAATCACACACTAAATATTAATATGATACTAAACACAAAGAGATACAGTGACGAATAATAATAGATGAAAAAGCAAACAAAAATATAGTATGGCAGAGTTGGTTCAAAAACTCCAATCCACACTAGCCCTAGGCAACAACTGCCCTGTTGCAAGAGTCTCTGGATCCGATATACCTGCTAGATGTAGAAGGCAATTTATCCACTCAAATGAGATATACACTGCAGCATGACATTGATCAACATTTGATGTTGGGGAGAAAAAAAAAAAAAAAAAAAAAAAAAAAAGAAAAAAGAAAGGGGGCTGGGGGCTGGGTGAAAGTATGGAGAGAGAGAGAGAGAGAGAGAGAAGAGAGAGAGAGAGAGAGAGAGAGATATTTCCATTCAAGCAATCATTTATCATCATGGGAACACTGCATTTAACATTTGGACACCTGCACAAACACATTTGTAATTATATAGAACATTATACATGGGCTGTATGTTTGATGCGGGCTTGCAGGCAGACATTTATCGCACGCATGCACACACACGCATGCACACACACACGTTCACATAATTATCATACACGTACACACGCAGTGCATACGCACAAGCAAGCACGCATGCTTACATACCAGGCAAGCACCCACAAGCTCACGGCATATCCACAGACACACAAACACGCACACATACGCACGCACACACACACACACGCACGCACGCGCACTCACGCGCGCACGCACGCACATACATACACACACACTCACGCATGCTTACATACACACAAACACACACACACACGTGGTGAAACATGCATATACATGTTCACTTACACATACACTCAAACACCACATACACACACTCCCCCCCTCCCCTTCCCTCCACACATACTCACTGGTACACACACAAAACACACACACACACACACACACACACCACACTATTGGGTCAAGCAATGGAGTAGATCGGAAAGTATTTTCACAAGTGGCTGTGTAGCTGCCACGGAGTGTTGTCTCCCTAACACACTTGTGACATCTGAACACTGGGGGTTCCTTGGCTCGGGGATGGGGAAGTCTCTGTCCAGTAATAGACCTAGTGTGGTAGGCCTATTGTCGCTAGTCGCACTGTGGGGTGGGGCTGAAGTCGTCGTTTTGTTGAAGGCAGCCGATCGTGAATGTACACCTTTGGCTGCTTCAGCATAGCTTTTCATGTCTCTGGTCGTTATGTTGGGTCGGTAGTTTGTCACAGGCCTCACGGCTGGCGGCTGACTATGGTTTCCGGGGAAACGGATATTTAGGGCAAGAGTTTTGTTACCCTGAGGACTGGGATGGATGGGATCATCGTATAGCACCTTTTTAGGCGCTCCAGTCCTGGTGAGAAAGGAGGGGGTGTTGTCGATAAGTACAACCCTCTCTTGACTGCAGGTTTCCCCAAGAGAAGCCGTCGACCGTGAAGCCTTGTCTCTCAGTGGATGTCGTCCGAAGGGGGGGAGGATGGAGGAGGCCTGTAGAGCAGCATGGGGGAAGATTTCTTTTAGCAGGTGGATCAGTTTTGTCCAATCTGCTTTTGTGACTGATCCTGCTTTACAGTCATTTATCCCCACGTGGAAGGTGACGTGCTGTATGTGTGGAGAGGGGCGGCGTGTTGACAGCCACTGACACAGGTGTTGTACTGTCAGGCCTGGTACTGACAGGTTGCGGACTTGCCGGCCCCCCACTGACATCTTTTTCTCGTCCACCCCTTTCAGCACTGAGTCACCTAACAACAAGGTGTTACACTCTATGGGGATTGTTTTTTGTTGGAGGGTTTTCAGGGGGCTGGAATGGGGGGTGTTTTCTTGGTGCTTTTGGGAATGAGAATTGGAGTGTGGGCTTTGATGGGTGCGGGAGTGTGTGCGTGTCTGCTGTGATGTGTTTGTAAGTAGAGGCTGTTTGCCTGTGCTTATGCGTGAAGTTGCTGAAGTGTTGTTGCTTGTCTGCTTTTGTGTGAGTGTGGGGTATGAAGAATTGTCAGTCGTGGTTTTGTCTGTGAGGAGAGCATATCTGTTGGATGTGTTTATGTTGTATTCTACCTCTGTGAGTTGTTCTGCAAGTGGTTCAGTATTGTTGTCTGTCTGACTGCTTGAGTGTTTTGTGTGTTTAGTTGCACTGAGTGTTTGTATCTGTTTCTTGGTGGTATTGTTGATGTTGTGTTGACTGTCTTTGAGTGATTGTAGTTTGGAGTTGATTTCTTTCAATTGATCTGTCTGGTATTCTTGGCTGTTTTGTAGTTCTGTTACTTGTTGTGAAACATCTCTTTTCATTGTTTTCATGGAGTTTTTTACTCTGGTTTCAGTGTCAGAGATGACCTGGCTGTTGTGTTTTGTTTCTTGACCTATTTGTGATATTAGTGTTTTGAGTGTGTGTATTTCTTTCTGCATGTTGGAGATAGTGATGTTGGCTGCAATGAGTTGTTCGTGAAGCATTGTTATAATTTCTGTGTTGTTCTTTTGAGAGAGATTGCATGGTGCATTGCTTGTTTGTGTTGTGTTGACTGTTGTTGTGGGAGATGTTTTGGAGTGGGGAGTGGGTTGGTCGGAGGTAGAGGTGGGAGAGGGATGAGGCTGATGGTCACATGTGGAAGTGGAGGGGGAGGGGAGGGGGGACTGAACTATACCTTGATCTTCGGTGGAAGAAGGGGTGGTGGGGGAGAGGGGCGGTGTTGCAGTTTCTTCCTCAGGTGGATGTGCAGCCGTTGAGGGAGGGGGTAGAGGATCAGCTGAGAGGTCGGAGGGAGGGAGGGAGGGGATGGTCCCGTTGTCATCAGTAGATGGAGGGGGTGATGTAGCCTGGTCAGGGGGGGAAGACGTGGGGGGTGTGGAGGGCATGGAGTGGGATGGATCAGCTGAGAGGTCTGAGGAAGGGTGAGAGGGGATGGTCACGTCATCAGTGGATGGAGGGGGTGATGTAGCCTGGTTGGGGGGTGAAGACGTGGGAGGTGTGGAGGGTATGGAGTGGGGTGGAGTGGAAGGGGAGGGTGTCAACTGAAGAAGGGGAGGAGAGTTGTTATCCCCCTCTGTTGTCTGGTCTGGCTGACATGGTTTGTCGTCAGGGGCGCTGTCTCGTATGGCCAGTGGAGCACACTGACGGCTTGAGGATGCCACGGAATAGAGGACATCAGTCACAGTTTCCGTGGTGACATTTAGTTTTGCCAGCTCATTGACTATTGTTCTTAGGTTGTCGAACTCCTCTTCAACCCACTGCTGGCATACATTGCCTTGTACTAGGATTTTCCCAGTACTGTGGTATATGTGTATTGTCAGTAGTTTTTCTTCATCAGAACTAACTTGAAAGAAGGATCGCCAAAGTTCACTGGGCAAGGTTGATGTAAAGTCTGTTGTAAAACTTATTTGTTCGCTGTTATTCTTTGTAAACTCTTTAAATATTGAATTGACATTTAGGGGCTGAAATTGTCCACAATACCTTTCAAGGAGAACAAACCGCCACAAAGGCAAGTTAGTATGAGTGGCTTCAAAGGTAACTTGGCAGGAGTCCTTAGTGTATTGAATAGTCTCTTTTCTGAGAGGTTGGGTACTCATAGATCGAGTCATGGGCCTCATGGTTAAAGCATTGCATCACTCAAAGATTAACAAACTAGTTCACATGATTTATTGATTGATGGTTGGGATTGAAAGTGAAAGAGTAAAGATTAAAAAAAGAAAAATAAAAAAACAAAAAAAAAACAAAAAAAGAGTGCAGTGATGATGATCAATGTCATCTGCTTTGTGCCATTTTAATGGCTATCTCCTACACACAAAGAGTGCGGCATTGCTCAGATTACAGTTCGTCACCACGGAAACCACAACAACGTTGATCTATGTGTGTTTCACTTCGGGGGAAAGGCAATGGACAGTCTCACCCACTCACCTCACAAGAGCACTTCACTTGAGTCTTAGACTCTTAAGTGGTCCAGTTACTCGGGGTCCATTGTACAGCTTCCCTTTGTTCCCACATCACTGTTGCCTCAGCACTGTAGGTGTTGTTGAGAATCACACATTCACAGAAAATTTTTGTGGAGTATGGTTAAAATGTAGTTGAAATCAACTCCTTTTTTTTTTTTTTTTTTTTTTTACACTAAACCAATGGCACTTCATTGACTTATTCAGTTACACACACATTTGTACACTTTCTTTTAAAGCTAAACACCTCTAAACACCTCTATTTCTTTCTATTTCTTTCCGAAAACAACTTCCACTGGAGAGCTCTCAGGACACGTCTTCACTCGACTGTGGCTCGACTTCGACTCCGGTTGTGTGTGTGTGTGTGTGTGTGTGTGTGTGTGTGTGTGTGTGTGTGTGTGTATAAGTGTGTGTATGGTGTGTGTGTGTGTGTGTGTGTGTGTGTGTGTGTGTGTGTGTGTGTGTGTGTGTGAGCATGCACACAAGCATGTGTGAAAAAGAGTGAGTGTGTGTGAGGTGAGAGAGGGGGGTTCAGTCTGTATATGTGTGTGTAGAACATATTGCTGGGTGGGTGTTGTATTTCCATGTGTAAGAATACATGCTGTCCATGTGTTTATCAGCAGGTGTGTGTATGTGCCTAACTGCTTGCAGTGTGTGTGTGCATGCGTGTGTGTGTGCATGCAGCTACATACCCTTAGGAAAGAGAAAGTGTTAAGTGAGAGAGTTTGAAAAAGAGGTTGTTTTGCATGTGTGTAGATTGTGAGGGAGGTTGAGTTTGTGTGCGTATGAATGCATGCTGTGTTAAATTAATCAGCAGTGCGTGTGCTGGAGTCAAAGATGTCAGTACAGTGCAGTTTTCAGTGTGGGCTTTTGTCTGGGCATATCTGTACCTGTGCAACTTCCACATGTAAACATGCTATATCTGGAGAAAATACACACACACACACACACACACACACACACACACACACACACACACACACACACACACAACACACACACCAGATGCTTTATCAAGTGAATAAGCCAGTGTGCCAGTTAAACCTCAACTGCTTGTTGGATATGTTTCCACAACTTGTGAAATGCTGATGTCAGACGCACCATGTATGTGTAATCCTCTGACAGTGTATTTGAATGAAGGAGAGAGAGGCACTGGCAGGTCTGGTCTTGAGTTGACTCAAGAGATCATCAAACTCCCCTCCCTGTTCCCCCAAAGTTGCTGATGTTGGAAGCTGTGATGTCAGGATCATTGGGTGTTAGTCTGTCTGTGGCCTTCACCACTTGGCTGTCAGCTTGCAGTTGCTTGTGGTAGATTGTGTGTGCAGGTACAATTATGATCATGGATATTGTAGGGTCTGTAGTGATGGAAGGTGTTGTATTATAATGATCATGGATAATGTAGGGTCTGTAGTGATGGAAGGTGTTGTGTTATACAGTCATGATCATGGATAATGTAGGGTCTGTTGTGATGGAAGGTGTTGTGTTATACAATCATGATCATGCATAATGTAGGGTCTGTTGTGATAGAAGGTGTTGTTTTATACAGTCATGATCATGGATAGTGTAGGGTCTGTAGTGATGGAAGATGTTGTGTTATACAGTCATGATCATAGATAGTGTAGGGTCTGTTGTGATGGAAGGTGTTGTGTTATACAGTCATGATCATGGATAGTGTAGGGTCTGTTGTGATAGAAGGTGTTGTGTATACAGTCATGATCATAGATAGTGTAGGGTCTGTAGTGAAAAAAGGAGTTGTGTTGTACCATAATGATTATGGTCAAAGATAGTGTAGAATCAGTGAGAAAAAGCAAAAAACAGTATTCTGAAGTGATGTAGACTTCTGTCATCATTCATATCTGACCCTGAAGTACTGTGGAGTTGTGTCATCATTCATATCTGACCCTGAAGTACTGTGGAGTTCTGTCATCATTCACATCTGACCCTGAAGTAATGTAGAGTTGTGTCATCATTCATATCTGACCATGCAGAGTAGGCCATCATGTGCTGGTGGGAACAGATGACAAAATTTAAAAAACTGCATACACACAGTTTATGACTGGATGTAAAATAAAAATAAAAGCACATGAGTGCTTATTCCATTATCCTCTATTTAAAAGAATTTTTTTTAATTAAATTAAAAAATGTATTGATGTGGAGTTGTGTCATCATTCCTATCTGACTGACAGTGTCACACAGAGATCCATGGCAACAACTCTTTAATGGATGAAGTCACCAGGCAGGATCTGCACCACTTTTCTCTGTATCAGCAATAACAGAGGGGGGGGGGGGGTCTTCATGACTTTAATCTTGATATAGCTGGGAGGGGAGGGGGGTGTTTATGACTTTAATCATTGATGTTGCTGGGAGGGGGGGGGTGTTATGACTTTAGTCATTGATGTTGCTGGGAGGGGGGGGGGTTTATGACTTTAGTCATTGATAGAGCTGGGAGGGGAGGGGGGGTATGACTTTAGCCATTGATAGAGCTGCGAGGGGGGGGGGGGGGGGTAGGGGGGGGGTCTTTATGACTTAAATCATTGATAAGCTGGGAGGGTGGGGTTATGACTTAAATTCATTGATAGAGCAGGTGGGGGGGGGGGTATGTCTTTAATCATTGATAGAGCTGGGAGTGTGCTTGTCTTTATTTACTTGAATCATTGATGTTGCTGGGAGGGGTGGGGTTATGACTTTAGTCATTGATAGAGCATGGGAGGGGAGGGGGGGTATGACTTTAAGCCATTGATAGAGCTGCGAGGGGGGGTTATGACTTAAATCATTTAAGAGCTGGGAGGGGGGTTTTGTCTTTATGACTTTAATCATTGATAGAGCTAGGAGGCGTGTGTGTGTGTGTTTATAACTTTAATCATTGATAGAGCTGGGACGGGGGGGGTAGGGGGGGGGGGGGGGGGGTTGCTTTATGACTTAAATCATTGATAGAGCTGGGAGGGGGGGTTAGACTTAAATCATTGATAGAGCAGGTGGGGGGGGGGGGGGTATGTCTTTAATCATTGATAGAGCTGGGAGTGGGTTGTCTTATGACTTGAATCATTGATAGAGCTAGGAGGCGTGTGGTGTGTGCGTGTTTATGACTTTAATCATTGATAGAGCTGGAGGGAGGGGGTTGTGTTCTATGACTTGAATCATTGATAGAGTGTGGAGGGGGTTGTGTTCATGACTTTAATCATTAATAGAGCTGGGAGGGGAGGGGGTTATCTATATGACTTCAGTTATTGATATGGGTTGGAGGGGAAAAGGGGGGGGGAGGTGTTCTTGACTTAGTTATTGATATGGCTTGGAGGGGAAAGGGGGGGGGGGTCTTTACGACTTCAGTTATTGATGTGACTTAGACTCAGTTATTGATGTGACTTAGGGGAGGGGGGGGGTGTTTATGACTTAAATAAATCATTGATGTAGCTGGGAGGGGAGGGGGTGTTTATGACAGTTCTCTGTGGCAGTATGTTTTGCTAATTATTTATGTGTGTGTTTAGGGGGGGGGGGGGTGATGGTACTTTGGAGTAATATCTGCCTGGTTGTTTTTGTTGTGTGGTGTTTTTACTTTTTTCTTTAGTATTACTACATTTGTTATGTGACAGGGGTAGGGGCTATGACTGTATTATATGTTTGGGGGGGGGGGGAGAGCTGGAGTCTTTGTGACTTTTGTGTATTGTAATGTCTGGTTTTCCGCGATGGTGGGGGGGGGGGGGGCTGTAAGTATGAATAGAATTCTAACCTACCTTTCTGAAATTCTTATTTGGAATTTCCTCTTTTGTAGCCTTTGCTTTGTGCCTGCCCTTATTCTTTTCCTGTCACCTTATTCTTGTCTGTTTTCTGCCTTCTGGGTCCATTCTCCTGCCTCTGTGGTAGAAAGAATGAAAAAGGTCGCAATGTTCCCCCAAGTTGGGTACACTGGGCCTGACTGGTTAGATGCTGAATGCCAGTGTAACACATTTTTGCTCATATGTCAGACAGCAATAGTTGCTCTCTGAGGGGTCAGTGAAGAAGTAGAAGAAGAAGATCTATTTTTGCTATTGATGTGGTCTATGGAGGAACTTTATGACTCACCACCTCTGAAACACTACTGTGTTAAAATAAAAATAGGCGGGGGGGGGGGGGAGGCAGTGTGTATGTAGTGTAGCCTGAGATAACAGTGATAGACCAGAAATAGCTCATCTGATTCACTCCTCCACCTCTCCTATGCAAATGATACAGTTACACACGTCTGCAGCACCTGACTAAATTGATGATCTGATTCAGTCTATGCACACACAAAATAGTTGTTTTAATGTTAGATTTTGGATGACTGTTATAAAGGGAAAAACTGAATGATGATAAAACAAAGCTTGGCTTTAATGACCTCCATAAAAAATGTCTACATCTGTTCAGCTATCTGATATGCATTTTGTCCACACTGCCAGGGCCCATTTGTTTCTGAATCAGCTGAAAAAACTTGGTGTTGTACTTAACTTTAGCTTGACAATAAAAGCTTATGTCATCAGTTTGACACGTGCATTGAACTTGACTGTGTTAGACCTGTTATTTTCCTCCACATCAAGCCACTCTCATTCTTACTTCAGGATATGTGCTGTGCTGCACTGATTACTGCAACACATTTCTTGTAATCTGACCACAAAATCTTTTTTTTTTCAAGCCTAAACTTCAAGCCTCTAGAACAATGTGCATCATGTAATGTTTTTTGTTTTCTTTACTAAGGACCCTCTGTTCAGAACTCCCTTCTTCAGGAAACATGCTTTTCATAGGGTTTCTAATTTCTCTTAAGCTTGCAAACCACACACCCTTCAACAACTCACACACACCAGATAAAGCTTGATATTGCATAGATAACAGGTTCATCTTCTTTGTTGTCCCTCATTTTAATCTCCCATTCCTCCCACTTCCCCTGTAACCTGTTTGTATCTCACCCTGGCCTTTCTGTGTTCATGCTGTGTTTGTCATGTGTGGTTAGCCTTTGTGTGTGTGTTTGTGTGTGGCATGCGTGTGCACCTTTGATATATTTGTGTGTGTGTACACATGTACATTTTCTGTAATCTTAGGTAATATCAGCCACATGCATTTGTGTGTTTGCATGTGCAGATGTGTGCGTGTGTGTGTGTATATGTGTAGCCATGTGTATGTCTGTATGCATCCCCATGTGTGTATGTGCGAGTTTGTGTTGCTATTCTGGCTCTGTATTCAGGGATTCTCTTCTTTCTATGATATCCAGTACCCCTCCAACCAATCCAAGCCAATTATGTTGCTTATAGCCCGCTGACCACATAGGCCATATCGGAGCTGTCACCTCGTTACATTTTAAAATTCATATTAAAAATGTGTGACTATGTACAGTTTAAAATGGGGTATAAAACCAACTCGACTGTCCTTGCTTGTATCGATGCCCTGGTCAACCATAAGAGTCAGCCAGGACGGCCACATCGTGGAAACCCACCAGTACCCCTCTTTTTTTTTTTCAAGTCATCAATTAAAGTTTGCGGTCAATCTCCTGTAGACTGTCTATCCACCATCTAGTGGTCAGGTGTCTGGTCTTTCTCCTTTTAGACTGTCTATCCACTGTCTAGTGGTCAGGTATCTGGTATTTCCCTGTAGACTGTCTATCTATCACTGTCTAGTGGTCAGGTATCTGGTATTTCCCTGTAGACTATCTATCACTGTCTAGTGGTCAGGTTCTGTATTTCCTGTGACTGTCTATCTATCCACTGTCTAGTGGTCAGGTATCTGGTATTTCCCCTGTAGACTATCTATCCACTGTCTAGTGGTCAGGTGTCTGGTATTTCTCCTGTAGACTTCTATCTATCCACTGTCTAGTGGTCAGGTGTCTGGTATTTCCCCTGTAGACTATCTATCCACTGTCTAGTGGTCAGGTATCTGGTATTTCTCCTGTAGACTATCTATCTATCCACTGTCTAGTGGTCAGGTATCTGGTATTTCCCTGTAGACTGTCTATCTATCCACTGTCTAGTGATCAGGTGTCTGGTATTTCTCCTGTAGACTATCTATCTTCCACTGTCTAGTGGTCAGGTATCTGGTATTTCCCTGTAGACTGTCTATCTATCCACTGTCTAGTGGTCAGGTGTCTGGTATTTCCCTGTAGACTATCTATCCACTGTCAGTGGTCAGGTGTCTGGTCTTTCTCCTGTAGACTGTCTATCTATCACTGTCTAGTGGTCAGGTGTCTGGTATTTCCCTGTAGACTGTCTATCCACTGTCTAGTGATCAGGTATCTGGTATTTCCCTGTAGACTGTCTATCCACTGTCTAGTGGTCAGGTATCTGGTATTTCCCTGTAGACTGTCACACTGTCCACAGCTCTTGCAATGCTACATGTGCTATGCTTTTTATTGTCAGGGAAGAGGTGCTGATGCTGTTGGTTCTTTCTCTTTGCCTTGTCACGTTCACATGATTGTTTGGTCTGCCATTCAAGTAGTTAAAGTCTGTCCCGAGCCTAAGGCTCATCAGGCCGGTGCTTATCCCGGTTTCTGTGGCGTTAAGCGACTGAGAGTCATAGACTTACCCTTGGATAGGACGCCAGTCTATCGCAGGGTTAACCCCCAACACAAGGTTGGTACCCCTTTTACACCTGGGTGGGGTGATAAAATAGCCGTAAAGTGCCTTTTCCAAGGGCACAACACCATAGTGGAAAGCTGGGATCGAACCCGCAACCTTTAGATTACAAGTCCAACGCCCTAACCACTGACTACAGCGGCGGCTTACTCAAGTAGTAGACACATGTAAAAGATAATCGAATCTATGAATGAACAGATAAATGAAAGAGAAAAATTAATAAGGGATTAGAAATGTTTTTTGAATTTAATAGTGGAAAAAGTAGGGGGGGGAGGGATGCAGTGGGTGGGGAGACATGTTGGGAGGGGGGGTGGCGGAGAGAAAGGGGTAGGCAAAAAGTGGGGAGTAAGATGGGTGGAAGAAGGTGGGGGTACAAGGAGGGGGAGAGGGGTGGGGGTTGGTTGGGGAAAGGGGGCTAAAGAGGGTGGTGGTGAGGGGAGGAGTGGGGAGGATGGGAAAGGGGAGGTGAGGGGTTGGGGAAGGGGGTGGGTGGGAAAGGGGGGAGTGGGGGGTTGGGAAAGGGGTGGGGGTGGGGGGTTGGGAAGGGGTGGGTGGGGGGTTGGTGGGTGGGGAGGGGGGTTGGGGAAGGGGTGGGGGGTTGGGAAGGGGTGGGTGGGGAGGGGGGTTGGGGAAGGGGTGGGGGTTGGGAAGGGGGAGGGTGGGTGGGGAGGGGGGTTGGGAAGGGGTGGGTGGGGAGAGGGGGTGGGGGTTGGGAAGGGGTGGTGGGTGGGGGGGGGGTTGGGGAAGGGGTGGGTGGGTGGGAGGGGGTGGGGGTTGGGAAGGGGTGGGGGTTGGGAAGGGGTGGGGGGTTGGGAAGGGGTGGGTGGGGAGGGGGGTTGGGGAAGGGTGGGGGTTGGGAAGGGGTGGGTGGGGAGGGGGGTTGGGAAGGGGTGGGGGTTGGGAAGGGTGGGGTGGGGAGGGTGGGGGTTGGGAAGGGGGTGGGGGGGGGTTGGGAAGGGGGTGGGTGGGGAGAGGGGGGTTGGGAAGGGGTGGGGGTTGGGAAGGGGTGGGTGGGAGGGATGGGAAGGGGTGGTGGAAGGGGGGTTGGGAGGGGGTGAGGGGTTGGAGGGGATGGGAGGGTTGGGGTGGGTGGGGGAGGGGTGGGATGGGAGGTGGTAGTAGGGGAGGTGGGAGTTAAAACATTGTTGTTATTAATCCATTGTTAATTTTTGTTAATTCCACATGGTCTCACACACACACCCAGCCATGCATGCACACACAGAGACATGCAAACATGTATGCACGCACGCACACACACACACACTCACAAGCACACACACACACACACTCACAACCACACACACATGCACACACACACATCACATACTTACACATACACACACACATGCACACTCATCACACACACGCACACATACACACACACACATACACACACATCACACGCGCGCACACACACACACACACACACACACACACACACACACACACACACACACACACACACACACACACACACACACACACACCTCAAACATCATGCACACACTATACACACATGCGTGCTTTCACAACACACAAACACGCACACACACACACAACACACACACACACACTAACTCACTCACTCACTCACTCACCCACTCACACACACTCACTCACTCACACAGGCACAAAAAAACCAACCTTAGTACACCATGTGGATAGTCCATCAATTAACAATGGATTAATAATACAACAATGCTTTAGTTTAACTACCTCTTACCTCTGGGGGATAGGGGGTGGAGGACGGGATGGGGGATTGGGGTATAAAGTAGCTGGGTTAGTGGGGGGTGGGGGGGGGGGGGGTAAGGGCAGGTTGGGCGGTAGTTTGGACATTGTTGTGTTCTTAATCCATTGTTGATTTCTGGGATGTCCACATGCTCTCTCTCTCTCTCTCTCTCTCTCTCTCTCTCTCTCTCTCTCTCTCTCTCTCTCTCTCTCTCTCTCTCTCTCTCTCTCTCTCTCTCTCTCTCTCTCTCTTACAAATACACCATCCATTCTCTCTCTCTCCCTCTCTCTCTCTCTTTTCTTACAAATACACACCACTCTCTCTCTCTCTCTCTCTCTCTCTCTCTCTCTCCTCTCTCTCTCTCTCTCTCTCTCTCTCTCTCTCTCTCTCTCTCTCTCTCTCTCTCTCCCTCTCCTCTCCCCCTCACTCTCTCTCTTTTTACTTACACAAACACACACACACACACTTACACACCCACACAACAAAATGTACCTTAGCACACCATGTGGACCTCACCAAAAAATAATAATGGATTAATAACACAAGGGGGGGTGGGGGCGGTTGTAGTGAGGGTAGTGAAAGGGATGGGAGGGGGGAGGGGTAGTTAATCCATGTTGTGTGTTGTTAATCCATTGTCAGTGTCTGTGCAGTCTGCCTGGTGTGCCAAGGCAGCTGAAGACCTCGATGCAGAACATTGGGCTGCCAGAGGAGTAATGTGTGTGTGTGTGCGCGCAAGCGTGCGTGTGTGTGTGCATGTCAGTGAGTTAGTGAGTCTGGGAGTGAATGTGTGTGTGAGTACATTTTCACTCAGACATACACATGCACGCACACACACACACACACATTTTCACTCAAACACACACACACATACAAGCCATTGTTGTGTGTTATTAATCCATTGTCACTTTTTGTAAGGTTTGCGTGGTGTACCAAACCAGCTGAAGTGGAACATCAAGCTGACACATCTTATTGAGTATACATTGTGTGTTTTTGTGTGTGTGTGTGTTTGTTGCATGCGTGTGAGTGAGTCTGTGAGTGGGGTGTGTGTGTATATTTTCACTCAAACACACATGCACGCATGCACACATGTGCCACACACACAACGTTACACACACGTTACACACACACGGGTAACACACACACACCACACACACACACACACACACACACACGGTACACACACACACACACACACAACACACACACACACACACACACACACACATTAGCAAAACACACACACACACATTTTCACACACACATTTTCACTCAAACACACACACACTCACACTCACACTCAACACACACACACACACACACACACACACACACACACACACACACACACACACACAAGCCATTGTTATGTGTTATTAATCCATGTCACTTTTTGTAAGGTCTCTGTGGCGTACCAAAGTTGCTGAAGTGGAACATCAAGCTGACACATCTTACTGGGACAACTATTGAGTATACATTGTGTGTGTGTAAGTCTCTGTGTGTGTGTGTGTGTGTGTGTGTGTGTGTTGTGTGTGTGTGTGTGTGTGTGTGTGTGTGTGTGTGTGTGTGTGTGTTGTGTGTGTGTGTGTGAGTGTGTGAGTGAGTGTGTGTGTGTACATTTTCACAAAAACACACAAGCACGCACACACACACATGCAAACACACACACACACTTTCACTCAAACACAGACACTTTCACTCAAACACACACACACACACACACACACACACACACACACACACACACACCCCACACACACTTTCACTCAAACACACACACTTTCACTCAAACACACAAACACACAAACACACACACACACACACACACACACACACACACACACACACACACACACACACACACACGCCATTGTTGTGTGTTATTAATCCATCGTCACTTTTTGTCAGGTTTGCGTGGTGTACCAAATCAGCTGAAGTGGAACATCAAGCTAACACGTCTTACTGAAGACAACTATTGAGTATACATTGTGTGTGTGAGTCTGTGTATGTGCATGTATGTGTGTGTGTGTGCGTGCGTGTGTGTGTTTGTGTGTGTGGCGCATGTGTGTGTGTGTGGTTTCTTTGTTTGAATCATGTGTGTGTACATATGAAGTAGTGATTGGTTGTTATCATTCCTGTGCTAGAGCTCAGAAGTTGACTTATAGTGAGGTGAGATTTTGTGTATGTGACTTGTTGGGGGCCCCCATGATGGTGGCTGCATCTTGAGATAAACATGTGTGTTTGTTTGTAATGTGCAAGTCTGTACACTGTGTGTGTGTGCATGCACATGTGTGTGTATTTTATTTTTAATTTATTTCTTTTTTAGTAATTTTTTTTTATATTAAGGATAATGGGATAAGCACTCGTGCTTTTTTCATCCAGTCCCTGTGTGTATGCAGCTGTGTAAATACTGTCATCTGTTCCCTACGGCACACAATGGCCTACTCTTATGAAAAGCGAAACAGGATTAAGTGTGTGCGCAAGATGTTCTGCCTGCGTTCGCACACGGGGCCTTGGTTGATTAACAGTCTCATCGGAAAGACTTGAGGGGAGAGTGGAGTCAGCAATGATTTTAACTCCAGGGGAAACCCTCGACCGGGAATCAAACTCAGTCGTCAAATTGCCATTGCAATGTTCTGACCATTAGGCTATCCCATCCCTGGGGAAGGGGGGGGGGGGTGAGATGGAATGCATTGTTGTTAAAATTTTGTTCATGCATGTTCAGTGTTTGTGTTACAGGGCTGGTGTACCAAAGAGAGCTGAAGGTAAAATGTAGGTGAATAAGAGAGACCATGACAGCTAAAGGAATTGAAGCTGTTTTGAGCAGGTTGACCTAAGCTGAAACAAAAAGAAACCAAAGCAAAAAAACAACTTTATATCAATCAAATTATAATGATACAAAGAAAAAAAAACACCCCTTTATCAATGCAATGATATTGATATAAAGAAAGAATAATCGTCTTCAGAATTTTTACCATCAAGTTGAAAATGATGATAATATAAACACTGAATAATTGTTTTATAGTGCAATTGTTTAAAATATAATTACAATAACAATGATAACAATAACAATAGTTATAAAAGTGTTATGATAATAATAATGATGATAATGATGGTAATAATAATAATTATTATTATCAAATTTTGTTCATGCATGTTCAGTGTGTGTGTTTCAGGGCTGGTGTACTGAAGAAAGCCGAATGTAAACTGTGAGCGAGTGAGTAAGTGAGTGAGTGTGTGTGGTGTGTGTGTGTGTGTGTGTGTGTGTGTGTGTGTGTGTGTGTGTGTGTGTGTGTGTGTGTGTGTTAGTGTTAGTGTGTGTGTGTGTGTGTGTGTGTGTGTGTGTGTGTGTGTGTGTGTGTGTGTGTGTGTGTGTGAAAACCACAACAGCTGAAGGCATTGAAGGTGTTTTGAACAGGATGACTTAAGCTTAAACAAAAAGGAAAACAATTTTTTTTTAAAATCCTAAGACATTAATGAAAATGATATTAATATAAAGAAACAATAATTGTTATGATGCAGATTTCATAGAATCATGATAAAAATAATAACATTAACACCAACAATGAATTATTGTTTGATAAGAGTTGTTGTTTACAAGATGATAATAATGATTAATAATAAGAATGATAGTGATAATATTGATATTATAATAATAGTAACAGTAGTAAAAACAGTTTTAAATTATTAAAAAGTGTATTGATGATGATGATGATTATAGTATAATGATAATATGAAAATTTAATTTGTTTATGCATGCTCAGTGTGTATGTTACAGGGCAGGTGTACCAATGA